>ML788647.1:1414600-1469484 GCA_009831015.1 Picea engelmannii
ATATATATATATATATATATATATATATATATATATATATAATCAAATTTAAAATATAGTTAAATTGTAATTATTAAAAGTATTAATAAAGCTTAATTATGAAGTATCAAAAAAAAAGGGGGGGGTTTAATTGTTAAGTTTAAATAAAGTTAATCAGTTTAGACCCACACTGAACTCAAGGTTGTTACCTCAAAGGCTCACTAAGGTTTGTTTTCTCTTCCAGGACCGTTTAATTGAAAGGGTTTCTCCTTCCTTACGACGATTTCAAGAGGTTGGCGCAGTATTGGAGTTGACCAGCGCAGGACCATATTAAGTGTATGGTCGGCGCAATATTGGAGTGAACCAGTAGGCACACACAATTGGCTCATTGTAGGTAGACTGGCTAATAAGGAGAGAACCATATCTTCCCGCAACTCCTGAGAAAATATTGAGACTGCAGCCATGCCGTCCGTAAATAAAGTGGTCCTCTTTTTCACTTTATCTACTCATAGGTGCTCAAATGGGAGGGAGTTAAGAACTAATAATAACTTCTAAAGGAGTTCATAGGGTTTCTTCGAGGGTTTACTGGTGGGGGTAAAATAAAGATAATTTAGCTTTAGTTTGAGGTAAAGTAAAGTTTAAATTTAATCTCTATTCTAAAATTTAGAATTAATCTAAGCTTTAATCTTTAATTGAGTTTAATCCCTAAGTTAAATAATAAAATATGGTTGAAATTTAAGTATTATTAGTTAAGGTGTCATTAGGACTTAGACTAGGACAAGCAGGAAGGAGGCGGCATATTCATTAGGAGCGTAAGCATAGGAAGTCGTGAGTGAAGCAAAAAGCTAGTGTAGCTACAGGGCAAAGGAACCAATAGTTATTTTTGTAGGGGCGAGAAACAAATCTTAGATGCTTAAAACTAATCCTAACCTAGCCAATCCCCTAATGGAGTAATGTCTGTTTACAGAAAAGTAAAGAAAACTTACGCCTAACCCTATTTCTAAAGTTTAGTAGCACCAATTTGAAACATCCTGGAACTCACCCTGACAACTTTGGTGGATGCAGGTCAAAAAATACAGGATGGTCAGGACTCGAGGGAGTTGAGTCAGGGGAGTGTCATCGAAAGCACCGCCAGCGCCACCACCACCATTGCCCGAACTAGCCCTCATACTGCACTCGTTGGAATCCATCAATGAGACTTTAAAGGGGTGACAACCGGCAGGGACTGAGGTGGAACCCCCACCGTCTGGAATGGGTAATCCAGAAGCATCAAGGGATTCAGGGGGGGACCTCCACCTAAAGACATCACGCGAGAGTTGCAGAAGATCAAACTTCCGGAGTTTGCCAGAGGTCGCGTCAGTGAACGCGTGGAAGCATGGTTGGAAGGCATGATAAGGTGTTTTGCCTTAAGGGACTATGCATCCAACTCAAAGGCGAAGATCGTCATTTTTCAGTTAAAGGACAGTGCCCTGAACTGGTGGGGTAACCTAGAAAGACAACTGCACCATACCCCAGACACAGTATCTTGGGAAATTTTCGAGGAGAGGTTCAGGAGGAAATATCTACCAGCGTACTATGAGGAACAACAGGTTGGGGCATTTCATGCCTAAGTACAGGGAAACAAAACTATAGAAGAATATGAGATCAGGTTTATGGAACTGGTCAAATATGTGTCGTATATGGATAACAACCAACGACAGGTAGAGCGCTTCGTCTATGGGTTGAACCCTAAGATAAGAGCTATGGTAAGGATGTGGAAGCCATCTTCAGTAGCGGAGGCGGTGGAAAATGCGCATTATGCGAAAGAACATATGAACTTGACCGGGGGTACAAGACCGACATTTCCGCATCGTCCGGGATTCGTAGGAAAGGCCCCGAGGACATTTCCTAGGGGAGGGGGCTCAAGGCCACCACCATATGGTAACAGATTTGTGCCAAGGACAGTAGCTGCAGGGATTTCAATGGCAACAAGTGCAGCATCTCATTCATCGCCAACGGTGCAGACAGGACCACGACCATCTCAGGGAACAATGAGCAGGGGCAGGGGTTCCAGGGGAAGGAACTCATTTCAAAGACAGACACATAATAATGCATAGGTTCAATCTGGTGTTACTTGTTGGGGGTGCGGCGGACCCCATTACCAACGTGACTGCCTGGAGTTACAATCAGGGTTCGTGCATAGAGAAGGAAAGGCGCCGATGGGGAGAGCAGGTAGTAGCCACCATATTTACGCAACAGTTAATAAATACCAGGCCGAACATCAATCCACGGTGGTGGAGTCATCAGGTACGCTAAATCATGTCAATGTTAAGATTTTGTTTGATTCTGGTGCAACGGATAGTTTCATTTCACCATCTGCATTAGAAAAGAGTGGGTTGGAAGCCTACGAGCACGATGACTTTAAACAAGTCGAGATGGCTTCCGGGGAAAAAGAAGCAGTAGGACCTAGTGTCGATAATTGTATAGTAGACCTGGGAGTGTGTACTACCAGGTTGAATGTATACGTCACTGCTCTTGGGGCATATGACCTAATCATTGGAATTGATTGGTTAGCAGCTCATCGAGCTTTGGTAGATTGCTTCACAAAGAGGGTGCTTTGTGTTGATGATGAAGGAAGACCAGTAGAGATCCAGGGTGTACAGAGAAAAGTGTCATTACACTTTATATCCACTATGAAGGTTCAGCGATGCTTAAGGAAAGGGTGTCGACTTTATGTAGTGGAAGCAGTGAATGAAAGGAAGGGACCCTCATTGGATCATTACCCGGTATTGTCAGAATTTCAAGATGTTTTCCCGAACGAGTTACCAGGGTTACCTCCTGAGAGGGAGATTGATTTTACAATTCAGCTAAAACCTAGTGCAGAACCAATTTCCAAAACTCTGTATCGGATGACAGCACCGGAACTTTGTGAATTGCAAATGCAGTTGAAAGAGTTACTGGACTTAGGGCTAATAAGGCCCAGTGTCTCACCTTGGGGCGCACCAGTAATTTTTGTAAAGAGGAAGGATGGATCCTTACGACTGTGTATAGACTACAGGGACTTGAACCATGCTACAGTGAAAAATAGGTACCCAATGCCGTGAATACATGACTTCTTCGACCAGATGAAAGGAGCAGCAGTATTCTCAAAAATCGATTTGCGATCAGGGTATCATCAGTTAAGGATTAAGGAAGGTGATATCCCCAAAACGGCCTTCCAAACTCGGTTTGGACATTACAAGTTTGTTGTAGTACCTTTCGGATTGACCAATGCACCAACAATATTCATGAGCCTCATGAATGGCGTATTTCGGAAGTACTTAGACCGTTTTGTACAAGTCTTTTTAGATGACATCCTCATCTATTCCAAAAATGAAAGAGAAAATGAGGAACACTTGCGAATAGTGTTGTCATGTCTTAGAGAGAACAAATTGTATGGGAAGCTGTCAAAGTGTTCCTTCTTCTAGAAAGAAATCCACTATTTAGGTCATATCATTTCCGACGAAGGAATCTCTGTGGACCCAGAAAAGGTAAAGGCCATTATGGAATCGCCAGTGCCAAAAAATGCCCATGAGGTGAGGAGCGTCATGGGGCTAGCAGGTTATTACCAGAGATTTGTGGAAGGATTCTCAAAAATAGCGAAACCCATCACCACTTTGCAATGCAAAGGGGTCAGGTATGAATGGACAGAAGAATGTGAAAGTGCATTCATTGAGCTTAAGTGGTTACTAACTAGTGCACCAATTCTACGAGTGTCGGATATGGAAAAGGATTTTACGGTCTGCACAGATGCCTCGAAGCAAGGGTTGGGAGCCGTGTTAATGCAGGATGGAGGAGTGATAGCTTATGCATTGAGGAAGTTGAAGAAACATGAAGAGTTATATGCGACTCATGATTTAGAGTTGGTAGTTGTAATGCTAGCTCTGAAACTTTGGAGGCACTATCTTGTTGGGTGAAAATTTGAGCTCAAAACATACCATCAAAGTTTAAAACATCTCTTCACTCAAAGAGATCTAAATTCCAGGAAAAGGTGATGGAGTGAGTTTATGAGTGAGTACGATTTTGGTATATCGTGCATCAAGGGAAAGGAAAATGTGGTCGCAGATGCCTTGAGTAGGAGACCACATATCTTCTCATTGGTAACCTTAAAGGTCAATCTGAGAGAACGTGCGTTGGAAAAACTCCAAGGAGACAATTGGTATTTGAAGTTTACTTCAAACCTCCAGAGAGGGAGGCAGTTAGAGCCAAAGTATGAAGTATATAGTCTGGAAATAGATAGATTGTTAAGATATCGAGGAAGGATGTACATCCCAGAGAATGGGGATATTCGAAGCATCATATTGAAGGAAGCCCATAGATCACTTTATTGTGCGCATCCAGGTGTGAATAAGATGTACCCAGATATGAGGAAGCTCTTCTTTTGGGTAGGCATGAAACGCGATGTAGTCCATTTCATCGCCAAATGCCTAGAGTGTCAACAGGTGAAAGCTGACCACCATCACTCAGCAGGCCTCCTACAACCACATGATGTTCCTATGTCCAAGTGGGAAGTCATCTCTATGGATTTTGTTGTGGGGTTGTCGCTCACATCCCATAGACACAATGCCATTCTTGTGATAGTGGATAAGTTAACCAAGAGTGCTCATTTTATTTCAGTTAGAGACACTTACGATGTCACTGATGTGGCACATGTGTTTGTAAGTGAGGTTATCCGTTTTCACGGAATACCTAATAAAATCATTTCAGATAGGGACTCCAGATTCACTTCTAGGTTTTGGACAAGTTTACAGTCAACGTTGGGGAGTTAGTTGAACTTAAGCACAACTTATCATCTTGAAACAGATGGGTAGACTGAGAGAGTAAATCAAGTCATGGAAGACATGCTTAGGATGTATGTAATGGATAATCAAACCCAATGGGAGAAGTACCTACCTTTGGTAGAGTTTGCTACAATAACAGTTATCATAGTTCCATTGGAATGCCACCCTACGAAGCTTTATACGGGAGGCCATGCAGAATGCCATTGAGTTGGGATAGACTAGAAGACCGAGTAACAGTTGGGTCAGAATTGATTCAAGAGATGGAGAAATAGGTGATTCAGATTAGGCAGAGATTAAAGGAAGCACAGGATAGGCAGAAAAGCTATGCATATGCACACAGGCCCGACCAAAGTTATGAAGTGGGAGACCAGGTTTTCATTCGTATCAGGCCTAATAATAGCACCATATGGTTCGGAAAGGGGACAAATTTGTCACCTCAGTTTATAGGACCATTCAGGATCCAACAGAAAATTTGACCTGTTTCATATCGTCTCGTACTGCCACCCGACTTGCATAAAACTCACAATGTATTTCATGTATCTGTTTTATGTCATTATGTTGCTGATGAATCACATAAACTAAATTGGAAGGAATTGCAGGTATCAGACGTGGGAACCCTCACGGTAGAACCATGACGCATATTGGACCGTAGAGTCCGACAGCTCAGGAACCATATAGTAGACCAAGTTAAGGTCCAGTGGGACAAGTATAGTCCAGGATCTGCTACTTGGGAAGATGTCGAGACACTACGACGAGACTATCCCTAACTATTTTGACCACCTCGAGAACATGTTTCTCGAAGGTGGGGTGTATGTAACACCACCTTTTGACTTAGATAGCCAGGACTACCTGAGGACTATATACTTTATTATCTAGTCACAGTGAAACTATTAAGTGAAACACTTAAACTTTAAAATTTATGAACTGTTATGAATGTTTAAAAGTTATTTAATGATGATGTATGTAATGCGATCTATTATGTGAATGTAAACTTTACGAATGTTTAAATGTTATTGATGATGATGTATATGCTGCGACACATTGTGAGAATGTGAATTAAATGAATGTTTAATTGCTATTAGGATGATGTTGGATATGATGCCATCTATTTTGGGTAAATGATAATCTTGTGAATGGGTGTCGAAATTGAATTATGGGATATTATGAGATCTATTTCTAATTGGAAAATTTGATGTTAATTTATCGGTATAGGGATGCCAAATTGAAATAATGATAGTATGAAATTACATGATGATAATGCATAGAAATGAATGAGTTTGTGTTACAGACTAATCTGCAGGTTATGGGCTATGAAATAGCCAAGGGATAATGATGATGAAAGTATATATCAGGACCACTGACCGAGAAACATTATGGTATGAATATTGTATTTGGAAATTTATATTGGTTTGGATGCATTGCTATGATATGTGGATCAGTGCATGATTTCAGGTAACGACACTACCCAAAACTGAATAAACGATGACAAAACCTCCAGCAACATGGTACCACTGTATATTCCAATGTAGGGTGTTGACCCTAGTTTTGTTAGGAGTTGTGGAGGCATTTCCCACCGTGTATCCTCCATTATAGGGTGTTGACCCTGGTACTATTAGGAGGGGTGGAGGTGTTTCGCCACCGTGTATCCTCTGAAACCTGAAGTCCTGGGAGGACGGTGCTGGTTCACGCTCCCCAAGATGTGTGATGAGGACTGTCAATTTCCTACTACGGAAGCTTGGTCAAGATAGCGACACTTCCACTTACGGGTTCTATTTGGAGTTAGGCCAATATAGTTGGCGCTCCAAGATAGTCTAGCAGAGGAAGGATAGGATGGGAGATGGAAGTAGGTTAGGGAGGAAGGATGAGTAGAATAGTTGAAACTATATGGAGATCTGTCTTGTGGTGGGATTTGATGAAGAAAAATGTCTATATATGAATATTCATTATTATGTAACTAAACCACAGTTGTTTAAAATAAATTATTGAACCGGACAATTGTGATTAAATGAATTCTCACACAATTAATTGATTGTTTTTTTTTTTTTAAAAGACTAGTCTTGCTGACTAGATTGAATGTATACATAAATTACTAAAGGATGGTAGTTTTGATTATTAGTACATGTACGAGACTGTATGTACTACCTACACATACATTTCTTGTACATATACACTAGTATGTATGAGTTTTTTTGACTTACTTACTGATATTGTCGGTTAGTTGTTATGAATGTGTGAACCATGTTTTTGTTCTTTGTACCATAAGATACCTTAACTTTGGGATGAAGTTTCCTGAAGGGTGGGTGTATGTAACGACCCTTGATTATTAATTATAATTAATTTAATAATATAATCCTAAAAATTGTTTCTTATATAATATTAACTAAATTAATCATCATTAATTAATTGTTCATAATTGTCAATGGTTATTTAATTATTAATCAACTCTTTAATTATGAGAGTAAAGAATTAATAGGGTTGATAATTTAATTTATTAAAATTTACGTATATGAGTGGGATAACAAACATTAAATAAAAGATAAGAAGCATTTAATAAATGGGATAAGATATTTAATAATGGGATAAGATATTAGGTAGGGATTAAATGAAGGGAAGGCGGTGAAGGAGGGATAAGGGGGGGAAAGGAGTTTGGGGGAGAGGATGATTCTACGGGAGTAGGGAATGAATTTTGGAGCGGGGAATTGGCAGAGTGAAATTTGGAGTGGAATTGACACAGTGCACCGGGGCTTTGCTGGGGGTTTTGGGCACAGAGGGCTAGGATATACGTTGATATCCTAGGGCTAGGGAGCTACCTAGTTGGCAGGGAGGACGGTTTTGGGTAGTGTTCTAAAGAAGAGGGAAGGAAGCAAGAAACGTGCAAATAATAACATCAGGTTCAGGTAAGAATTATGCATTGTTTTGAATTAATTTGTTATTAAATTTTATTATATGGAAAAAATTGCATACGAATGAGTTAAATTAGTAAAATTTCTTGAATTTTACTACTAAGTAGGTTGTTTAAATTATTCGGTCATTACAATTGGAGGATTCTTAAAATTATATTTCAATCTATCATTAATGACTTTTGAAACATGTTTGAAACCCAAATCATACGAGTTTACAATTTTTTCCAATGCATACTTTTATTATCATCATTGTCGACAAGTTTCTATGTTTGATTCTTACTATATTGTTTCTTTCAACTATTTTATATAAGTAGATAAATTGGATTTTGGAGAATTGAGAGTGATGTGATGATGAAGGCCCAAACTACTATCCTTATGAAATTCCAATCATAGAATGCTCAAGAAGGAATGAAAAGGGAGATCAAATGATGGAGTAAACCTATATACTAGGGGACATGATACTACCAAATACTCTTTCTATTAAGGAACATTGACTGGAAGAGGTTCTTTCAGACAAACAATTTCATAATTCAAATAAACCTTTAAAAAAAGGGAAGTATCATTCTAGCATTCAAGGATTTAGAGGATAGTTCTACATAATATTACAGAGTGAGAGGGGGTGATTCTATTATAACCATATCTCATCGGCATTATCAATTAACATATACTTTTCATAAGAAAAAAAAAGGAGAAGGAGACTTTAGGGGAGGGAGGAATGGACCTATATCAAAATGTGAGACAGGTGAAGTCTATTCAAGGGATAAAGTCTATTTACATATAATAGAAAAAAAATCATATGAAGGAGTTCCCTCTAGCATACAATAATGCATCAAGGAGGCCCTTAAAGTAGGGATGGCCTATCAAAAGAGGAATAAATGATATATCTCTTCATAACTATAAGGGCATGAGAGAACCTGGAAGAAGAAATCCCTTAAGAGTTTAGTATATAAGTATAAAACGATAAAAAAAATTACTCAAGAAAATATGTTATGGTAGGGATATGTGATAGGTCCAATAAAAATACTCTTTCCATGATGAAACCTTTTCACTTCTAATGGAAGAGGAAGATCAAACAATTTAGTAGTGGGGAGGAACTCGTCGTATCAACTTAAACATCATATCTTCCTATACCCAACCATCATTTTCTCATTATAGATTTGGGATCTCAATAAGAAGGTAATCTTTGTTAATTGTTGCAGGCTTAGTCATAGTAGGAAATATCATTTATTAAATAATATAATTGGTAGCTCCTTCTCATATTAGGATGTGGTATGTGGTGGGGGGTCTTGAATTTAGTTATGAATGTAGTTGAGATATAGGGTGAAGGGAGAAGGTAAGAGGATTTAGTACGATTTTTTTCTTATATTATTGAACATAACTTTTTGGTGAATGTGGAACCTTTGGAGCTCAAGAAAACATGGAGAAATAAGAGAACAAGAGTACAGGCCTTGGAAAATATAATGGATAGGGTTTTTTTGTCATATGGGTTGTTGATAGGCTTAGGATGGCACATAATCTAGGTATGTCTAGAAATAAACTCTTACTATCTTCCCATTATACTTAAAATAAAATCAAAGGTGAAGAAGTGCCCTTCCCCTTTTAAACTTAATGTATTTTGGTTGGAAAATGAAAAATACACAAGTATGGTAATCAAAGAATGGAAGTCTTATGAATTTGGGTCTAAGTATTTTGCTATGCATGGTTTTTAGGAAAAATCTAAATAACACGAAGATACTAACAAAGGAGTAGGTCCGCAAATAAACATTGAATAAAAATATATATCAGAGGAAATTGAGTCTCAATTGGAAGAACTTTATTATCAATTAAGGATAGGAAAGGTGTTTGGAGACATTATAAAGAAATAGGAGAAATGGAGCAAGAAAGATCAATTTTGTTGGAATGGGGTGAAGATTTATAGAGACAAAAACATCATGCTACATCATTGAGGGAAGGACACAAAAATACAAAGCTTTTCCATCATGTAGCCCGAGCCAAAAATAACTAAAAAAATATATGGGGAATCAAAGATGCTAATGGAGTAAAACATTCAGGCTTTGAGATTGAAGAGAGAGAATGTACATTTCTATGAAATACAAAAAGAACCTGGAAGGGAAATTATTGCAGAAATTATGAACATTCTATCTAAATTCAATATGCTTGTAAGCTAGGAACAAAATGGGAATTATTGTATCTAGTTGATAAATATGAAATAATTAAGTACTAGATTCTTTCTCGCAAGATAAGGTGCAAAGAACAAAGAATTGGCCCATCAAATTATTGAAAATATTTTTTGA
This sequence comes from Picea engelmannii, assembly GCA_009831015.1. Classification (NCBI taxonomy): domain Eukaryota; kingdom Viridiplantae; phylum Streptophyta; class Pinopsida; order Pinales; family Pinaceae; genus Picea; species Picea engelmannii. Next base: position 1,424,576 of record ML788647.1, read on the forward strand.
TGCTATGGAGAAGAATCTTCTTGAGGTGGTTGAGAAGTCTAGAAGAAGTGGAAAAAATATCAAATATTTCTATTTGACATTCATTGCAAATATTCCAAACTAATTTAACCCTCCACCTCTTACTCATTTAGTCCAATATGCTTATCTAATGGACTCTACATGATCGTAGCCAAGGTTAATGTGATGATATTGAAGCCAATATTAAAAGACATTATTGTGGAATAGTTTTCTTTTTTAATGCAGTGGGAGTTGCATAGGAGGCTCTAAACTCAATAAAATAAAAAGAGAATGCCATCCTTCATTACAAAACTAGATCTCTTAAAGGCTTTTGAAAAAGTTACATGGACCCATTTAGGATTATCCATGTTACAAATAGGCTTCATTATTCCAATTTGAAATTGGATTGAAGATAGTTATTCCAATGTATCTTTCATAGATCTGATAATGGAGGTGTAACATCTCGCTCTTGCGCGCACTGTGAAGACTTATTTTTTGAGGACACTTGCGTGCAAGTGATTTGGGTCATTATACTATCAGTTGTTTGATTATTATTATGAGACATTGTGGATTTGATGTTATGTTATTTTTGTTGTATTTACATCGACAGGTGCTATTGACTGGGTTCTCTTGAGTGTGCAAGACTCTCGACGTTAAGGATGTTGAGGCATCAATGAAACTCCATGGAATCCAGATCAAATCAGGGAGTGGACTTCTAGGGTTTGAATGTTGTTTATGTGACATATGTACATACGATTAGATGTTATGATGTTGATTATTATTGCTGACATAATTTGTTGATGGATGCAGGCTAACGCTATCTTGCCGACCAGACTCGCATTTGGAGTAGAGGGGTCACATACATCAACCATGGACACTGAGGGAGAGGTGTGGTAGAAGCCCCACCACAACCTACTAGCACTCTCGTCGTGGCTCGAACTATAGTTTAACGATTAACTAGTTTGAGAAGACCCAAGATGACATGAGGGTAGACTATTACAGCTGCACACGATGATTGTAAGGGGTAAATAATAAGGCAAGGTCCTTATTCCTTAGAGGCCCTTAGTCTCCCATAATATCACCTGAGGGAGTATTGACTCCAGGGGTTTGATGTCTACCAAATTCAGTCAAGAGGCAAGTGGCACCCTTGGAGAATGCAGTGTGTCTTTAAGGGCACGCCACACAAATAAAATGGAAAGAGGCAAGTGGCACCCTTGGAGTATGCAGTGCATCCTAAAGGGCACGTCACAATTTTAACTGGTAAGTTAATAAACCTAGTTCCTAGAAATTATTCCTCCTTAGGACCTGGTCATCCTTATATAAATGATGTGATAAGTAAAGTTAATAACTAATTTTACCCCTAAGAATTGTCTCCAAGCCTACTGAATTGAAAACCTAGGTCTGAGTAGAACCTAGAACAAAAAAAACTAATTAGATGTGTAACATGAATGGGGTAAAGAAAATTCAAGCATTAATAATTAAAGTGGAAATTTTAAGAAAGGTTTAATTAATAAAAGGGGTATTTGGTTGTTTTTGTCTAAACTTGCTCATTCTGAACATAGTTGTAAAAAGGGGAAACTTTAAGAAAAATGGAAACTTTAAGAAAAGTGGGAAACCTAAAGAAAAGGGGAAACTTAAAGAAAAAGGGGAATGTCTAACTTAGTAAGGAATCAAGCCTTTGAAACTTTCTATTTATGAACTCAACTAGGAATTAAGTAAGGCGCAAGTCATTTAAGAATTGTAAGGGAATAATGTGACATCGAGGAGCGTTTTTAGGAACGCTTTTGAGTGGGTGAAGGAAATAGGAATATTTAATTAAATAATAAATTCATTTCCTGGTGAAACTAGGGGATCGGGGTGACATGTGTATGAGGGAGGTTTTTCCTAATTAAATAAATGAAAAAGGAATCTAATGAGGGTTTTGGAAACTAATGACTAAGAGAGTCTATAAAAAGGATGGTGGAGGAGGAGTATGGATCACATCTGGCTTGCGTAAAGTTATGCTGCTGAAATTTCATCTTGACTGAAATTTCCTTTGTGGGAGTTGGGATACCCAGCTCAGTAACAAGTGGTAGCTCAACCTTGAGAGGAGAGTTGGGTGCTGGAATTCTCTGGTATTATGTACACAACTCCTTTGTAGCTCAACGAGCTTAGGGGGAAGAATAGTACCCCTAGAGTTGGATGGGAGGTATCGATGAGGTCTCATCGGTCGACAAGTCAGATTTGGATGCAGCGCGAGTGCAGGAGAGTCACTTCTAGTTCTTCACATTTGGCTACAATACACATGTGAAAAATTGTATTGAATAATAGCCCAATTTCTTGTTCACGTGTTTCCTTATTGTTGAAAGATCGCTTACATAGAAGTTGTTAAAAGAAAAAGACTCGTTTAGCTATGCATATGAATTTTTATCTGGGTGATAGTGCGTCATTTGAAATTGCAAAAGGGTCACTAAATTTCTGTTTCTAAGAATTTTTTATTACTACAGTTTATTGTAGTTTCTGGTTCAGGTTGGGATTATTACTACATTTTTATTATTACCGAGGAAGAGTGTGTTTGGTTCTTGGGCCATTATTTTATTTTAATCTATGTTTTTATTGTCTTTAATACAAATAAATTGTGTTTTTATATTATGTCCCTTTATCCTTTAAGTTATCACTGGGTGCAGAAAAATACTCATTTATGTATGCATATGAAATTTTATCTAGGTGATAGTAAGTTGTTTGAAATTGCAAAAGGGTCACTAAATTTCTTTTTCTGAGATTTTTTTTATTACTGCATTTTATTCCAGTTTTCGGTTTAGGTTGGGATTATTACTTTGTTTGTATTATTACCGAGGAAGACTATCTTTGGTTCTCAAGCCATTATTTTATTTTAATCTATGTTTTTATTATGTTTAGTACAAGTAAATTGTGCTTTTATATTATGTCCCTTTATCCTTTAAGCTATTACTTTGTGCCTGAGCAGTCGGCTATGAGCCGAATCGACTGTCTTTCACTCTAGTGTTAAATATTTAGATTAAAATTCCCTTATTTCCCGTGCATGGATAGTAAGTGTAGGATAATTTCTCTATCCATCAAGGAATTCTCTCCTAGGCATTTATTCCCTTCATTGCTCTACGATTAATGTTGTAATTTACTTTCTTTTAGCATCGGAAGTCACTCCTGGATTGCTTGTAGGAGCAAAGCCCAACACCCATCAGTTTAATGTCAGGATTGTTTAAAAGGGTGATCAAATGGAGGTAAAAACTCAAGGAAATATCATTCTAACTCGAGGACTAGGTCTGGTATGTAAAGAACAAAGGAGGTCTGGAATCCCAACTTCAGCCAGTGGGTAGGTTAAAAGATGAGCAGGGGGAAGACTTAGTAAGAAAGGTGAACAAACAACTTTAGGCAACAGGCTTCCAGCAGTTTGCAGAGGAAAGGCTCTGAATACAAGATCCTCTTGGTTCAGGGTCTCAAGAAACTAAAAGGGGACTTGACTGGATCCTCTAATTCCAAGTCACTCAGCGTTAAGAGAAATAACACAAGGACTGATTAGAGACAACGTAACTATTACAGTGATCCATTACAACATCATCATATAATAGCTATAACTCGACTGGATCCTCCAATTCCAAGCTGCTCTAACACAGTGTAAACAAAGACATGAAAAAAACTGGCGTTCATAAGGCAAGAAGTCTCAAAAGTTCATACATAACCAGAGCAACAATGCTTCATTAAAAATTTACAACTGGGAGCTCAGCTCAACCATCGATAGATACAAAATGTGAGAAATCTCCTCTAAATAATTAGAGCAAAACCCATAGAAGACAATTCGAGATATCGCATTGAAAACATTACATCTACATGCTTACTGCGCCTGCAGTCTCTGGATAGTCGTGAACTTCATTCAGACGCAATCGCGCTGCAAAAGGACCTGTGAATGAATTGACAAGCTTACAGTCATTTCTGGACTTTCCATTTATGGTGGAAACGATGTCCAACCACCATCAACTACTGCAATAACTATTTCATTGGGATCGAGAAAGGCCTTGGCCGACTCTATACCTACAGGACATGGAAGCCTTTTCATTCTACCATTTGGATCTTGTTTGGAGAAATCATGGTAGGACTAGCGAGTGGACGTGGAGGCCATCGTGGTGACTGGGGGACTTGACATGAGGTGGTGAATGTATGGTGATCATGCAGGGGTGACTCGACATGCTCGGTATGGATATGGGATGAGGAGAGGCCATGTGTAGGAGACACAGGGGCCGAAAAGAAATTATGAGTTGGCGTGACATGGGGATTGGACGTGGTGGAAAGGGATAGATGGCAGGGGTATGTATTGAGGTTTCGGGCTTTCAGGGTTTTGGGGTTTGTGATGCTGAGGTGCACATGTAGCCAGAACTCTCGATACTTCGATCCCCGATTTGCGATGAGCTCCATTTAATATAAACTAGCACCTACCGGCTAGAACATGAACCATATGACCACTGCCTCTGTGTGATCATAGTCAAACTTTCCATAGGGTTTTCGACATTCTTGATGACACGATGTTTGTGTCCACGAGACTTGCAATTCCCTGAAACCCGATGGATCATGCCCATTGACCTATCAACAGTCCATTCCTCGTTGCAAAGTCTGCCACTTGTCCTCCACAATTGACAGTCATTCCTGCCTATCGGGAAATTGTGAATCGCAATTCGAAAACACATGAAACTCTAGCTCCCGGGATCCCATATATCTCGATTCTGAGACCCTCCTGTGGAGATTTCGCCGCTTCTCCTGTCCATGATCAGGCTCGCTTGTTTGACTCGGGCCCCAAGCAGATTTCTTCTGTGTGCTACGCTTGGCTACTTATCGTGCAATCCTGCAGACCTTGTTCCTCAATTCCACAATTGTTACTAACATTAGGCTCCATGGGGGGTAGAGTCATCCCTGTGATGATCTAAGGATTCATTTTGTAGTTTCAGTGCCTTGCTGTTTGGCTATGGAGTCATTATTAGGCCGCAAAAATAAAAATGAAAACAAACTAAGAAGCGAAAAGACAATATTTACAAACAAAGGAGCCACTGGAGGCTCAGACAAAACATTTCTTGAGGAAATGCCCATTCACTAGGCTGCTAAAGACTTCTTCGCTTTCCAAATCTCACAACCTATATGTGTTCTTTGAGAAATCCTCGGAGATTCTGAAAGGCCCAATCCACAGGGATTCAAATTTGTTGTGTTTTCCCTTATCTTGTTTAGGATCATCCCATTTCAGCACCAGGTCTCCCATCTGGAACCGCTCCATCTTGGCCTTCTTATCGAAGACCTGCTTGATATTTTGTTGATGGTCCTGAATCCTGTCCACTGTCTGCTCTCTAGTCTGTTGGATCTCTACTAGCTGGTGAATCCTTCTGATCATGTCATTCGACTCTTCTTGATAATCCTGGAAGAATTTTGCTACGGGAATGGATAGATGAGAAGGGAAGAAAACTTCAGCTCCATAGACTAACTGGAAAGGGGAGAGACCTATAGATCTCTTTGTAGTCATCCGATCAGCCCATAGGGCAAATTTCAACTTTGAATTCCATGCCCTTTTGTTGTCTTCCAACAAACTTTTGATGATCCTTATCGGGCTTTTGTTGGAGGATTCTGCTAGACCGTTTCCCTATGGATAATGTGGGGTGGAATGGATCAATTTGATCCCAAACTGTTCACAGAACTTGGCCAGTGGTTCAGCCCTGAAAGAGGCTTCATTATCGGTGACAATCTTATTTGGGCAGTCGAACCTTGTGATGAGGTCCTCCAAGAATCCAATGATTACCTTGTGGGAAGCACTCCTAGTGGGGATAGCTTCAATCCACTTGGTAAAGAAATATGTAGTGATCAAGATCCACCTGTGCTACCCACTAGATGCAGGATGAATTTCTCCAATGAAATCTAGACCCCACTACTGGAAAGGTCCTGAAACCACCACCAGATTCAACGACAAAGACCTGAGCTGCTACTTTCCTGCAAATTTTTGACATTTGATGCAGGCTCTGACTCTTTTGTAGACATCAGTGAGCATGATAGGCCATTAGTATCTAGCCCTGAGGATTTTGTGGGCTGTGGCTGTCTAGAAATGGTGCCCTCCACACAGGCTGCTGTGAAATTTAGCCACGATCATCTCAGCCTCTGGTGGACTCATACATTTTAAAAGCACCCCTAGGGGGTCTTTCCAATATAACACTTGATCAATCAGGCAGTACCTAACAACTTTGAGCTTTAGAGCTCTTGCTTTGCTTCTTTACAGGCCGTCTGGAGGCCACAACTCCTGCAGAAAGTATATGACATCCTTATACCAAGGACATCGAGCCAATGGAGGCTCCCCTTGATGTTCTATATCAGGCAGCCGATCTTTCTGAATACCTGAGAATTCGTTGATGAAACTTATCCCCAATGCTTGGTAGTTTTCTTTAGCCAACAACTTGGCTAAACCTTGCCCTTTGTTCAATTTGGTGGGCCTTATTTCCAAGTCAAATTCCATGATTTTGGCTATCCATTTACTCCTTCTCCTGTCTATGTCAGGCTGAATAAGAATATCTTTAACAGTGGCTGAGGGGACATAGGCGATGATCTTTGACTGCAGGATGTAGGTTCTAAAAGCTTTGAGAGATTTTACTAGAGCATAAGCCTAGTTTTCCATAGTGTCATACCTAACTTCAGCGTCCCTCAACGCTCGGCTGAAATAGGCAATAGGTTGCTCTAGCCCACTGTCATTTGCCTGTAATAGAACAACAACCACTGTGTCAGGTGAGGCAAAGGAGAAGATAAGGAAATCCTTTGAGTAGTAGGGACTGATAAGCATAGGAGCTTCAGTCAAGGCCTTCTTGATTTGTTCAAAGGAATGTCGAGATTGAGGGGTCCACCTTACTTCAATCTCTTTCTTCAACATGGTTGTTATCATCTTTACCTCCTCAGAAAATTAATTTTACCGAGGAAAGATTGGACCTCCTTCTTGGACCTCGGGATTGATAAGTCTTGTATCGCCTCAACTCTATTGGGGTCAATCCTAACTCATTATGCTGATACTATGTGGCCTAGTAGCTTTCCCTCCTTCATGGTGAATAGAGATTTCTTGGGGTTTAATGAAATGCCAAAATTTCTACATTTCAAGAAAACTTTCCTGAGATGGCGACAATGCTCTTTATTGGATTTCGAAAACACTGTGATGTCATCCAGATAAACGACCACAAATTTATCCTTTTCCCCAACAAAAGCTATTTCCATGGCATGCTGGAATGTCTCCCCTTCATTCATTAGTCCAAACGACATATTGGCATACATGAATGTGCCCCATGGAGTGGTGAATGTTGTCTTTTCCCTGTCTTTAGGCAGAATAGAGACCTGATTGTAGCCAGAGAAACCATCAACCATGGATATCCTAGAAGCTCCTTTCACCCTCTACAGTATATGTTCCATCTTTGGCAAGGGGTAGTTATCCTTCCGTGGACTCCTGTTCAGGTTTCTGCAGTCTACACAGAGTTGGATTTCTCCATTCTTTTTCCTTACTGGGACCAAGTTGGCCACCCATTCTGAATATCTTAGTGGTACAATGATCCGAGCTTGAAGCAAATTCTTCACTTCCCTCTCCATGATAGGCAACAACATAGGATTGATCTATCTTATCTTCTGCCTGCACGACTTTGCCTCCTCCTTTAATGGAATTTTATGCTCGATGACAGAGGTGTCATAGGTTTTGAGATCTTCGTAGGTCCAGGCAAACACATCAGAAAATTCCTTTAAGAGTCCAATGTATTCAGACCTCTGCTCCTCTGTCAGACTTCTTGAAAATTTGATAAGCTTGGGCTCCTCCTCGGTCCCAATGTTGCACTGAATAGTACCAGTGTCATCCTCCGAGACTTCTGCCTTTAATGATACATCATTTCTATCAAAGAGCCTTTCCAAAGGAACTAGTCCCCTTGGGATATGATTATTGGGAAGCTATACAATGTCACGCTCTGTGATCTTATTCAGAAAATTACCCCCATCAGGATTTTCAACAGAGATGAAATCTTGGTCAATGTGCATATCTGAAAATTCTTCGACAGTCTCCAAGAAGTTATTGATATCAAGGTCATCCTCAAACACCTTCCAATGTTTGACATTGTCGGGTATGGATGACCTGTATTTTACTTCCACATCGTACCTAATTTTAGGGGGCAAGGGTAATTTGAAATTGCTAGCCGATGTAGCCAAGGAGTCCGCCAAGGTATTCTCCTCTCTTAGGATGAATGAAATGTTAAATGCTGAGAAGAAACTGTCAACCAGGTCCCATACCTTGTTTCTGTAGCTTCTGAGTCGAGGATGCTTAGCCTGATAAGTGTTCCTAATCTGTCGGACCACCAACTATGCATCACCGAACACTGCTACTTCCTGGATTCCCATTCCCTTCGCATCTCTTAATCCTATAAAAAGAGACTCATACTCTGCCACATTGTTGGTAGCTTCAAATTCTAATTTGTATGACAGAGATATGGTCTCTTGAGTAGGTGACACAAAAACCACCCCAGCTCCAGTGCCTTCCTTGGAAGAGGCTCCATCAAAGAACAGTTTCCATATGGGGGTGATGGAGGGAGGAAGTTTAGGGGAAATGGTGGGCTATTTTCTGAGTCTAAGAGGAGGTTCGGGGGCATGGGTAAGCTGTAGTAGACTGGAGCCTAAATCAATGTCCAAGGCAAAGATGGGATGATTGGTAGGGTTGGCTTCATCACTGATTATGTAGGCTAATTAGGCTTCCCTGTATAGTCTTCTATGCTCTCCTCCAAACAATGGGATAGTAGTATATGTGAGGTCCATATACAGGGTTCCCCCCAGTCTTTTTATCCAAGATCTTGATAATAGCATACCAAACTTGGGGGGGACATCAACTACTACAATATCCATGACCACACTCTTCATGGGTAGTTGAAACAATGTAACAAACAGGTCCTTAATAACTCCAAGACAATGAACTCTCCTGGAGTCAAAGGAATAGAGGTCATGATAGGATCGGGTGACTTCTAGTCCTAACTCTTCCATGATAGTTTTGGGCATGAGGTTGTGGGAAGCCCCTGAATCCATCAAACAATTGTGCAGCACCTTATCATGTATGTTCAGGGATGTGTAGAAGGGAGGGGATGAATCATCTCTATCTTCTACCATGGGACCTAGGACAACTGTTGGCTTTTCGTCTTGGAGGTTTATGGAGTCTATGGGAAGGAAAGAGGCTTCAGACTGTAAAATCTTAGAGAAGCATTTTTTGAATTCTCCATGTTTAATTAGCTCAGTGAGGGGCACAGGGATTCTGATCTTTTGAATCTCATTCTCAAAATTAAAGGAAGATGCAAGCTTTGGGATCTCTCTTATTTCAGGGGCATGATTATGGACAATGGGAGAAAGGGGTTGAGCCTTCTTACCTCTGTGAATATTTGCTACTCCATTAGCAGGCTACTCTGCTCTAGTGGACTGCTCAGGAATATCAGGTGCTGTTGTCTTCTTGTCGGACCTTAGGTTGTACCTGCCTCGGCCACCAGTAGCCTTGTCTCCCTTGCTCAGCTCATTTAGCTGACTTTCCATGAGAGACTCCTCGTATGAAGATTGGGTGAGATGAGGAAAAGGAGGGGTGTCTCCAAAGCAATGGATTTCAGGATCAAGCTCATCTGCTTCTCTTTCTTCCCCCTCGGCCATGAAATTGTTTTAAAAAGGGGCCTGAATCTTCTGGTCTTCTTTGTCTCTTCCCTTCTCTCTTTTCATATTCGGGGGAGTAAAATTATTCGGCCTCCTGAATCCTCCTTTATTTTTGGCGATATGAGGGCCTTTATATGCTTGCCTCCCTTCCACCCTCATTCTCTCCATCTCTGCAGACATAGACTTCACCATCTTAGTCAGTTCGTCCACTTGAGGGTGGGGCACCACCGGGTCGGAGGTTGAAGCTTTCGATCTTCCCTTTCTCCTGTTTGCATCAGCCTTTCTCCTTAGTCTGTCAGCTGCTAATACATTAGATTCCACTTCTATGGCCGTATCTTTCATTTGAGCCAAGGAGGTGGCTCTTCTTTCTCTCAATAATAGGCAGAAATCGGGGCCAAACGCACTAACATAAGAAATTTTAGTAGAGGCTTCTGAAGGCTTTATCTCTGCAGGAATTTTATTATACATCTTATTGAATCTTTTGGAGAAGTCAGAGACAGACTCTCTATCCATCTTCTTCAAAGACCCGAACTCTGTCATGTAATACATGAAATCCTTCCTATCTCCCCACTGCCTTAGGAAAGAACTATCTAGAGCTTCAATCCCAACAATAGATCCTGGAGCCAATCCTCTAAACCACTTCCTCACCTCGCCATCCAGGCTCTGGACGAAGACTCTCATCCAAACATCTTCATTTTCAATATTAAGGTTGTCTGCATAACTGTAGAAAGAAGCCAGGTGCTCTTCAACAGTTATGTCTCCTTCCCTAGTGAACTTGGTCATGTATTTCAAGTAATCCCCAGCAAGGAGAGGATTCATAGGAAGGGGAAGAACTAAGGGAGCATATCTGGGAGCGACTATGGCTTCCATTCTATTCAGAGGGGGATTAGCGCCAACAATAGGAATATTAGGTGAAGGAGATCTTGGAGGAGAGGGAGTTCACGAAGGGGCTACTAGGAATGAGTCCCGAAGTGGAGTGGGAAACAAGAGAGGATTTAATGAAAAGGCTATCGATCTCAAGTCAGCGGGTGCTCCTCCTTGCACAGGGGTGGTTAGGCTAGGCGTAGGGAAATCTTCTGTAGTCCTTGGTCTATGCCAGGGTACAGCTTCAGGGGAAAGGGGAGTGACAAAGTCTTGTCCCTCTGGTCCTAGACCAGGAGAGGAAAACTCAATAGGAACACTCCCAAAATTTAAGAAACGGGAAACTGTAGAAACAGGCCTGTCAAATAACTGAGGAGAAAAAGGAGATCCAACAGAAGGATATGGTGGATTACCTTGTTCGGTGATGGATGCTTCTTCTTTAGTGGCCTTTCCCTTTATGAGCACCACCTCTTGGTTTGTTTTGGGTGTAGCTAGAGGCAGTTGTGGATGAGACCGCGTATGCCTGCCTTTGAAAGACACAATTAACAGAGCAGGTCCTCCCCAGCAGAGTCGTCATAATGGAGTCGTCAGGTGCAAGTTAGCAATCTTGAAAGGCTCTGATAATTCGATGCACCTTCAGATTTAGAGGTTCAATGTAGTTCTACCCAGGGAAAATCTTCAATTCCATCCCCGGCAACGGTGCCATAAATGTTAACGTTGGAAGTCCCTCCTGGATTGCTTGTAGGAGCAGAGCTTGACACTCATCAGTTTAATGTCACGATTGTTTAAAAGGGTGATCAAATGGAGGTAAAAACTCAAGGAAATATCATTCTAACTCGGGGACTGGGTCTGGTATGTAAAGAACAAAGGAGGTCTAGAATCCCAACTTCAGCCAGTGGGTATATTAAAAGATGAGCAGGGGGAGGACTTAGTAAGAAAGGTGAGAAAACAACTTTAGGCAACAGGATTCCAACGGTTTGCAGAGGAAAGGCTCTGAATACAAGATCCTCTTGGTTCAGGCTCTCAAGAAACTGAAAGGGGTCTTTATGGAATCCTCCAATTCCAAGTCACTCAACGTTAAGAAAAATAACACAAGGATTGATTAGAGACAATGTAACTATTACAATGATCCATTACAACATCATCCTATAATAGCTATAACTCGACTGGATCCTCCAATTATGAGCTGCTCTAACACAGTGTAAACAAAGACATGAAAGAAACTGACGTTCATAAGGCATGAAGTCTCAAAAGTTCATACATAACCAGAGCAACAATGCTTCATTAAAACTTTACAACCGGGAGCTTAGCTCAACCATCGATAGATACAAAATGTGAGAAATCTCCTCTAAATACTTAGAGCGAAACCCATAGAAGACAATTCGAGACATCGCATTGAAGACATTACGTCTGCATGTTTACTGTGCCTGTAGTCTCTGGACATTCATGAACTTCATTCAGACGCAATCGCGCTCCAAAAGGACCTGTGAATGAATTGACAAGATTACAGTCATTTCTGGATTTTCCATTTATGGTGGAAACGATGTCCAACCACCATCAACTGCTGCAATAACTGTTTCATTGGGATTAGGAAAGGCCCCGACCGAATCTGTACCTATAGGACATGGAATCCTTCTCATTCTTCCATTTGGATCTTGTTTGGAGAAATCATGGTAGGACTAGTAGGTGGACGTGGAGGCCATCCTAGTGACTAGGGGACTTGACATGAGGTGGTGAATGTACGGTGATCAGGCAGGGGTGACTCGACATGCTCGGTGTGGATATGGGATGAGGAGAGGCCATGTGGAGGAGACACAGGGGCCAGGAATAAATTATGAGTTGGTGTGACATGGGGATTGGACGTGGCGACAAGGGATAGATGGCAGGGGTATGTGTTGAGGTTTCGGGCTTTCGGGGTTTTAGGGTTTGTGATGCTGAGGTGCACATGTACCTAGAACTCCCGATACTTTGATCCTCGATTTGAGATGAGCTCCATTTCATATAAACTAGCACCTACCAGATAGAACATGAACCATATGACCACTGCCTCCATGTGACCGTAGTCAAACTTTCCATCGGGTTTTCGGTGTTCTTGACGAAACGATGTTTGTGTCCATGGGACTTGAAATTCCCCGAAACTCGATGGCTCATGGTCGTTGACCTGTCAACGGTCCGCTCCTCGTTGCAAAGTCTGCCACCTGTCCTCCACGATTGACAGTCGTTCCCGCCTATCGGGAAATCGTGAATCACGATTCTGAAACACATGAAACTCTAGCTCCCAGGATCGTCGATATCCCGATTCCTGATGAGACCCTCCTGTGGAGCTTTCGCCACTTCTCCTGTCCATGATCAGGCTCGCTTGTTTGACTCAGGCCCCAAGAAGATTTCTTCTGTGTGCTGCACTTGGCTACTTATCGTGCAATCCTACAGACCTTGTTCCCCGATTCCACAATTGTTGCTAACACTGTCTATATTTCATTTTTAATTTTCTCAGCAAATCCATTGCTTGTACAACAAATTTCCTTTTCATTGCTTTGCAATTATTTTATTTTACTCTCTGCAAAATTTATCTCTTAGGCTTAGGCTTAGGATCACGCTCACTTTTGAGCCATCATCAAAACCTCTTCCTTTTTCATGTACTATACGTCAAGGGGGAATTATGATTTGCGCTACTTGTTAGGTGATTTATATTTATGATCTGGATTATTTTCGGCACGAAATGAGAGCGGAGATATAAAACAAAAATATTCAGATATATTGCAAGAGAGACAAAAATATAATAGAGATATAGTGGAAATATAACAAGAGTCAAATATATACAGTAATACACGATTTCTATTAATGAAAGAAATGTACAGAGACTGTAAAAATACAGAGTGAAAGACTCGCTAGAATGGTGGCAGCTTATCTCTAAGGAGAGATGTGATGGCTACCCACATTCACAAGAAGATGGTTACAATGAGGCTCTGGAGGCATTTTTTACAATAATCAGGAATGTCAAAAGTCCTATACATCCAAAAACCTAACCCTAGGAGATGAAGCGCCAAAATTCATGTGGGCCCCATTTGGGTAAGTTGGTGCATCAACTTCCCGGGGTTGTAACTTTTGCATACGATCTCTGCTTTAGGCGTGTGATAGCTCATTGGAAAGGTATCATCTAGGAGATTCATTTTGGGGATCAATTATTCCTTCGGCTATCATTGAGAACCTCGATCTCAAAAAACCTTCATTTAGGCCCTCAAAATGGCCCTGGAAGTTAAAACCTGCTAAAAATAGTAAATTGCCAAAATGAACAGAAAACTGTTTTGATCCATTTGGAAAAGGTGGGTGGCCACCGATATCCACCTGGATCAATCCTCCCTCCTTAGGAAGCAATGGTCTCCATTGCATTGAGTTCTTGAGGGAGAGGGAAAAGAATTTGTTGAATCTGCATCTTGGTGAGCTGCTTGTCTTGCTGGAGAAATGGCGCTGCTTAGTTTGTGGAAATCTGTCACGAACCTGTTGCTGGAAGGTTTGGACCTTTTTAACTAGTCTGGCTATTTTAGATGACTGTGTGTAGAAGGAATATTTGTGCTTTGCTGCAACCTTGTCGACCTTCTTCTGTTGGATAGAAGGTACTTTGGCTGAAGTTGTGGTGGCTGCAGTATTCTTCTATTCACCCTTTGAACATATTGTGGAGAAGATGAATTTTGTAGTATCAGATACGACCTTGCGGCACTAATTAGGTGGGGCAGTAGTTGGAACTACCTCTGGTATCCTATAGAGATGAATCCCCAGTGTAATAATGACACTACGGGGTCGAGACTCATAGATAGCATGGCGTTTCCACATATATGGCTGGCCCAAGAGAACATCACAGACATCCAGTGGGGAAACATCACATAATACCTCATCCTTGAAGGGTTGGATGCCGTATGACAATTGACACTGCTAGCTGACACGAAGATCTCATCCTTGGCGAAGCCACCCAATGTTGTATGGTTGCGGGTGTGGTGTTGTTGAGAATCCCAACTGTTTGATGACCTCTGCTGAGATGAGGTTCTTCTGGCTTTCGCTATCAACAATAAAATGTAGTGGGGTCTCCTTCACCCACATCTGTGAATGAAAAAGGTTCTCCCCCTCTTCTGGATCTATTGGTTCTTCTGGTTCAATTTCTACGGTCGCGACAACAACAGTGGGGTCTGCTCGATGATCTATCTTTTACCAGTATTTTCAGAATCAGATTCTGAATCAGGGTTCGGCTCCTTGTCTTTGATCTCGACCACCAATGACTGTTTTGAGAGACATTCATTCATGTTGTGCTATGGGCTTTTGTGGAAATCACACCATTTTTTGGTGTCCTTCTTTGTCTTCCCATGACCCTTCTTTTCCTGTGGTTTGGATTGGTTTTTGGGAGACTATTTGTTAGGGTTGTCTTTGTCATACTTTGGTTGTTGTGGATTTGCAGACCCAAACTCCAGTTTGTTCTGGTGCTTAAATTTCTGCTCAATTTTAACAGCATATCGATAGACAGCACCAAGTGATGAGATGTCCAGAAAATCCATTTCAGTTTGGATGTATCTGTGTAGAGCCCCACGATATTTCAGAACCAAATGTCGTTCAGAGTCTTTGATAGCTAGCTTGGTGCGCAAGGTATGAAAGGTATTGGTGAACTCTGGAACTTCTTGGCCCCTCTCTTGCCGCAGTGTGGTCCATCTCATGTATTGTTCCTCATAGTTGCCAACAGGATAGTACTGTTCCTTTACCGCATCCACAAAAAAATCCCAAGTGGGCTCGGCCCCATATATTCCAGACTCCTCTATGGAACTCTGCTACCAGTAAGTTTACCACCAATGTTTGACATGGGGGAGAGCCTTAAGGAGTGCGAAGGTGATCTTTTTCTTGTCTGAAAAATTATGAACAGAGAAATAACCTTCTAGCAGATTTAACCATTTATCTGGGGCATCTGTATTTATTTGACCTTCAAATATGAGAATATCAAAATTAACCTTTACCTTGAAAGGCGAGGTGCCTCCAAAGTTTCCGCTTGATGAATATGTGCCTGATGCTATCAGCAAGCATTGAAGGATGTGGGAAAAATTCTCCATCATTTCGTCCCTCTGTTGCATGAGAGATTGCTCAAGTAACAAACTGATAGGATCGTTTGCTCCATTGTTTTTCTTTTCTTCCACCATTGAGGGTTTCTTGGGTGTGCAAGAGTGATTGTCCTTGAGAGATACAAGCTCGAGACCCAACTTTCTATAATCGGACCTCGTCGGGGACATGCACTGAAAAATGATCAAGAGCAGCCTGCTCTGATACCACTGATCCAGATTATTTTTGGCACGAAATGAGAGCGGAGATATAACACATAAATATTCAGAGATATTGAAAGAGAGACAACAATATAACATAGATATAACGAAAATATAACAATATTCAAAGATATACATTAATACATGATTTATATTAATGAAAGAAATGTACAGAGACTGTAAAAATACAGAGTGAAAGACTCGCTAGAATGGTGGAAGCTTATCTCTGAGAAGAGATGTGACGACTACTCACATTCGCAAGAAGATGGTTACAATGAGGCTTTGGAGGAATTTTTTACAATAATCGAGAATGACAAAATTCCTAGACATCCAAAAACCTAACCCTAGGAGATGAAGCGCCAAAAGTCATGTGGGCCCCGTTTGGGTAAGTTGGTGCATCAACTTCCTGGGGTCGTAACGTTTGCATACGATCTCCACTTTAGGCGTGTGATAGCTCGTTGGAAAGGTATCATCGAGGAGATTCATTTTGGGGGCTCAATATTCCTTCAGCTATCATTGAGAACCTTGATCTCGAAAAACCTTCATTTAGGCCCTCAAAATGGCCCCGGAAGTTAAAACCTGCTAAAAATAGTAAATTGCGAAAATGGCCAGAAAACTGTTTTGAGCCATTTGGAAAGGGTGGGTGGCCACCGATATCCACCTGGATCAACATACTAAAAAAGACACTAAAATACCCTCAATTTAAATTGTCAACCTGGGGTAAGTAAACTTAGAGTTGTAGAAAAATATATGCCAAAGGTAGAAGGCGTGTAGGAGTATGGTCTAACTAATGAAGATAGCTATCTAAGGTTGATCGATTTAAGAAAAACTATCGAATAAGAAAACACTACTAAGCAATTGGAAACCAGGTAACCTAAGTATCTTTTGGCCAAGGATCGATGGATAGTTCCTAAGAAAGCAAGTTAAAACCCTATGTAAAGCAAACTAGTTCAATAATAAGAAATAAGAAACTATCTAAGCATATCAATAAGAAAAGTATGAAAGAAAACTATTTTAACTTGCCAACCTACATTCAATGGGAATCTACCCTATGAAAGTAATTAAATAAGCAAGTAAGAAAAATCACCTATATAACCTATTAAAGAAAATAGACAAGTAAGCAGGGACACCTAACTAATCTATTAAATAAAAAGACAAGTAAGAAAAGACGACTATCTATCCTACTAAAGCAAATGGACAAGTAAGAAAAGACTTCTCATTGAACAACTATCTAGCCTAAGAGGCAAGTGGACTAAATGCCTAATGAAAAACTATTTCAAATGCTTGGAAGGAGATCTTAATGCTTAATGAAATGCATGAAGGGAAATCTATTCTATTGAAATCAAGGAGAACTAACAACTAAATGCTTTACCTTAATCTACGAAAATAAGAAACTATCTCTTCTAATCTACAAAAGCAAGAAACTAGCTTTAATCTTATGACACTCAAATATAATGCGGGTGGTTGTGTGAATGCCTTCGGTGGTGACATATGATATCTCAATGACACTTGACAACAAAGGACGATTCCAACGGTATAAACTCGACACTAATCTCAATGGAAAAATGAAAGGTATGGATTAAACAATCCAATGAAAATTTAGTCATAACATAAATAATGTTAAATACCCTGCATATTCATGTGCAAACCATAAACAACATAACGACATCATCATTATTTAACTAAAAATTTAATTGCACTTTAATCTATGAAAATAAATTTGCGTAAAGGGAAACTATGCTATGTCTACTTTAATTATTCAAACTATAATAAGGAAATGAACTAAAAACATCAATTTAAACTATGATATTAAAAAGTAAATTGACAATTACATCAACCAACAACTAAGAAAATGAAATCTATCTAAAATTGAAGTAAGCAACACATATAACTAAAAATTGAAATGAAATCTATCCATCCATCAAAATCTCTGTCAAAGAAAACCCAGATAAGATTCTATTTTATTCTAATTAAAATTTTTGTTTTAAGCTTATTTATTCAATTATGAAAGAAAGCATAATCTAACTCCTAACTTGCACACAGGGCTATTCTAGGGATATACAGATCCATTCGTAATATATGAAATTAATTCATGCTAACATAACCCATCATAGTAACCTACAAAAGAGCAATGAAACAATTAAATCACAACAAGCTAATTAACACAATAAAACATGCATGTACAGAAAATAAAAGAACAATTTAAATGATGAAATACATAAACAACACACAGAGAATTACCAGACTTTTGGTGGGCCCCCCAGCAAGTCGTGGTCAATCTCTAAAATCTCACTACGAGCTTAACAAGGAGAATCCACCACTAAATCTTGAAAACACAGTTTTGACACAATTTCACAATGTAAAATATCAAAATGGAGAAAAAATGAATTTGTCTCTAATACATTGGCTCTTCTACTTGGTTAACAATCTACTGAGCATCCTATCAGTATTTATAAGATTACAACCCAAGTGGTCAACCTCGGGATGGTTGAACCACTTCTAATTTCGGCAAATTACAATAAATGATGCCTTAATTGACAAAATGGAGCAAGCCAATAATTGCCTTCTTTGGACAACTGAATTCGAGTTTTCAGGAGCTTAGTAGTTGGAGGGGGAAAGGATAAACAAAACCCATGTGCCCAATTTTTCCATCACTAGCCACCAATGCCATAACCGCCAACTTGCCTTGCGTTTTTGTGCAATACTGGGTGTTGGAACGAGTGTCGGATCGAGTGATGGAACATGTGCCAGAAGGAGTGTTGAATCAAGTGCTGAAACCAGAAAATGGTGCGTTTCTTCCCTGTAACACCAGAAAAACATGAGTTAACTCTTAGAAGCATAAACACATGATACATTATACTTGATTCAATCATTAAACAAGAGTTACACATACCTTATGCCGATCATACCATTTTATCATAAAATTCTTCAAAAAGGTCCTTTAAAAGATGAAAAACACATATGTACATGTGGAAAAAATGTATAATAACTGTCATGAAAATGATCATATCTCAGGGCCAACGTTACCCCCACACCTAATATTTTGCAGGTCCCATTGTAAACAAAAATAAATTTCCCTTTATGACTAACTTGCGAAGGAGGAGGTGGATTAGCTTTAGAAGCTTCTCCCTCTTGCCCGAGGGATTTTGACTTAGGATTTATGTGGCGTTTCAATTACATCCAAAGACTATTATTGGTGGCAGAAATATCATCAACCTAACGCTGTAGAGGATTCATCTTGGCTTGTAGGACAACGTTATTATGGCGTAAATGACAACTTAGTGTTTCATGCTCTCTAAGTTTGAACTAGAGGGTTTGGAGTTTTTGGAGGTTTTTGATGACATGTGAGGAAGCCTTGAGATGTATATTATAACCTTGATCCTTTAACCATGCAAAACAACAATTTTACCTTTGCAAAATTAGTTCCAAAAGTTATTTCCCATAAGTGCAACAATTTTTGGCATGGAGAAGTTGTGAAAAATAGGTATCAAAGTGACACATGTAAATACAATATAGTAAAACACATCTAAAAAATGAGAGAGTTTTTTGTTTTTGAATATGTCCTTGACAAAAACCTCTCTTGGTTTTCAAAAATGCATTTTCAGTTATTAGAAAAACACAAAACAAAAATATGACTAAAACAGGAAAAACAAAGTGTTCTATTTTCTGAAAAACTAGGCCTCAAAGATAATTGAATATATCCCAAACCATAACATATATTTAAAAAATGAGAGAGGTTATTGTTTTTTAATATGTCCTTGATAAAAAAATCTCTTTTTTTTCAAAACTTCACTTCCATCTGTTAGGAAAACACAAAAAGAAAATATGACTAAAACAGGAAAAACAAAGTATTTTATTTTCTGAAGGCATAGGCCTCGAAGATGATAGAATATATCCCAAACCATGAAGTATATTCACAAAATGAGAGAATTTATTGTATTTTGGTATTTTATGAACAATAACCTCCTCCAGGTTTCAAAATTACATTCCCATTTGTTCATAATCCCAGCTTGATGTTGGTTACTGAAAACTTGCAGAAGCGTAACGTGCTCTTAGTAGAATCACAACATGGTCTTTGATATGGATTTTGGAGGCCTTCCCAGAGGATATTTGGGCTGAAAGTGGTATGTGTGGAAATTGTATGTTGTCTTCTACACAATGGAACCATCAAGCACTGCAAATGCCTTCTCCAATCTTCTGAAAAACTGACTTGAAGTCAAACTGTCCAAATGTGCAGAAAACCCTCCTATAGTGATTATATTTGGGAAATTTCTCTCAAATGATAAAAACTGTACATAAACAAAAGGAGGTTTTTGTTTATTGTTATATTATTGAAAAAAAAACTCTTTCACTTTTGTCAAATTCATCTTCCTTAATTCAGAAACCAATTTCGAAGTAGAACTTTGACGAAGACAATTATCTGAAAATTTATGACAAGGAATGAAGATATGACCATGATGAAGATTTATGAACTTGGATGAGTGGAGGGAGTAGTAGGGAAAACTAGACACACCAATGAAATTTTTACAACCAATATATGTCAAATTTTATTTGAGAATTTTATTTTGAAAATATAACAATTTGACCTAATAACCCTATCGATCACATGAAAGAGAAAACTTGATCATGGGTGACTGACAGACTGACAAATACTAACAAAATCCTTGGTTTGTACTGGTAGGCATGCTAAATAGGAGAATTGTTATTGTCTGTCATAATATGTAAAAATTCAAACAACTGATCCTCTTTTCAGAAACTTGGAATACAGATGACAATAAGTATTTATCAGTTGTAATCATTCTATATTTGTCACAAAGAGTAGTTAAGTATAAGCAGTCTTCTATAGAATAAACATAAAAATGCACAGAAGCTTATAAAACACACAATGATGTTAGAAGTATATAATTTAGCATACCAATACAAACAACTGTTGATATAATATCCCAAGACTTTGTAAAAAGGCAGTATGATGGAATTTTTACAAAAATCCTACTTCCTCTTCTCATTGGTTTGCTATAAAAATGGGCAAAGATTAGCATTTATAGATCAGGAAAACTCCCCTCGGAATCAATATATGGAACATCCTCATTCCATGAATTAGCAATAGGTTTCATGCTCTTTTTGCCCGATGAGGCTACAGGGGTATCAACAAGTTTCTCCGATAAAGGAATAGCTTGAACATGAGGGTTTGGGTGGAGTAATAGTCCCTAGATCAAGGGTCTTCTTTCTAGTCTTGATTGTAAGATGAGGGTTTGCAAATTGGTAAATGAACTCATCCCACATTTCCCCCTCTTTTTCCAACTCGGCTAAGACAAGTAGTTTGAGAAGGCTGTGGTGAAATAGGTTTTTATGGGGATTGGTTACATCCTTCCTCACTTGGGAAGACATCCTATTGAGACTTTTTAAGAATTAAAATGGGAAATTCAATGGCCTATTGAAATGAAATTGAGCTAATGATTGAAAGTGATAGCATTTAAAGATAGAGCATCTACCTGGTGATGACTATGAGAGGGTTGATTAGCTCCTCTTTTATCCACTCCTTGGAGTATCCCTTAGTTTCAGAGATGTTCTGAAATTTGGTTTTGAAAACCCTGTTATAGCTTTCTCTTGGCAAATGGTGGTGTTTAAATCAACAGTCTCCAACTCTTGGGAGCTTTGTGGCTGAGACAATTGATTCCTCAGAGGCCATGAACACAGTGAATAGGAGTTGAGGTAGGCTAAGAGTGTTCCATTGTTGTTGATTTTTCCACCATGATCACTCAATCCACTTGCATAGAACATGTAATGTCAAAACCTACAATGGACAAGTTGTAACAAAAATAAACCAACAGAGTGGTCTGTTAAGGACATATACAACAATTTATAACACACAAGAGTTTATTACTTCAAAAATAAAATGAATGTTGATGTAATAACCTGTATCATGAAAACAATACATGATTTTTTACAAAGATTTACTTCTTCTAAGTAGTGTTATCATTTGTAAACTCATGAACCCCTTCCCCACACCTAAGTATTATGACAACTCACAATAAAAAATATAGGAAACCAATCAATTCTCCCAATAGTCGAATATTTACAGCTTGTTAAGTGTAGAGATAAATTTCATAGATTGGTCTGACAAGACAATTAGAAGATGGCCCCACCTATAGAATAAAACATCCTACATATAGATAAGAAGAGGTAGGCAAGAGAGTTTCAAGATAGTCTTAGAGTTATTTCCCAATGGAAAGTGTATGAGATTCATTAACCTTATCTTAACCACACATACTTCATGTCATCTTTGTCTGGAAGTAATGTTGTACATATGGACAAGTTTAAATTTATTATTTATTTTTGGCATATTACCATCCTCGCTAGGTAGAATGCCTCGCTGCCAACAAGCCTATTCGGTACTCCGACGGGTTTACCTAGTCATACCACAGGCTGGTACCCATTGCCAGCAAACTTGTTTAGTATCCTGACGAGTGAGCCTCTTAAACCCTCAAAGACTGGCCCTCCATCCTTTAAGATTTTAGTATAAGATTTCTTTATGTAAGAACATGGGGGAATAACTCTGAAAACAACTTTTTCTTTCTCTTTGTTTCAATTGGGATGGTATTTATGTTAGAGGATGATTTCTGTTATATTCCTTAGTAATTGTCCTGATGTAAGGGGTACTTAAGAAGACGTGGCCTATATAAAGATATGATATAATCAAGCTATTTAGTGTGTAGTGGATGGTACCATTGAGAAAGAACAGAAAGGTATATTTAGGCTCAACTCACTTTCTTCTTTTGTAAGTTATTGTGATGTTTCTATGACTAACCACTAATTAGACCTCCTTGTTACTCTTTGATAAAGACACTTGACTCACTTACTAAGGTTTCTTGGAAAAACTGTATGAGAGACCTCTAACCTTGATGGTTACGATGCCACTTCCTTATACAATGGTGAAGAGTTTCAAGAGAAACTGATTTGGAATGCCTTAAGAACAAGAAGATGAAAGTATTTGAAAAAACATGGTTAATTACAACAACTCATTATTCATTTGATGCTTAGAAGACAACATGGTTCAAGTGTAACAATGTTTTGAAGAAAAATCCTTCTTTTATATTTCCTTAAACTATCTACTCTTGGTGAAATAAATACCTACAAAAGTATCTAGAAAAAAACATACTCTAAAATATTAAAAACTAATAAGATCAATGAGATCAAGTCATTGTAACATGTATCTCATAGTTCTTTTATTAAAATAAAATGTAAAATGAGACTGCATTAGACTCTAAGCTAAACTAACAACATGCAACTTTTATTCACTATCCTACCCTACCTAAAAAGAAAGGGAAAACATGTATTCAAGTGTAAGAACTCTTCCAATGTAATCATGTGCGGAGCAAGATAAGAAACATACTCATATCCATATATGAAAAATTGACCCAATGATTACCTGGATATGAAGAACCAACCAACCTACTTGTTTTGGCATTAGAAGGTTTTGAAGAAGTGAATAGTATTGTGGCTTGATGACCTCTTGAAACCAAATTTCAATGTAATATTGATGTTCATCAATGGTAATTTCTATGCCCTCCTTCATCATGCTATGTAGATCCTCTTCTTCTTGATGGTTGATTTCTGAAGTACATGAAGGATCTACTGAGATGGATGTTGAGAACTCCTCAATCTTAGGTCTTAATGATTTCTCTCCATTGGATGTAGTCCATAATTTTTCATCTTCCTTCGCATTTTAGCAAGGAAAATCATTTTGAATCTCATAGGACCTTGACTCTTCTAATATTTCCGGAGAGGTAGACAAGTTCTTAGCTACTGCCAAAATATGTTCTTCTTGAAAAGAAGAAATCCTGGATTCTACTAGGATTTGAGAAAGTTCCCTCAGGCTAATGGTTTCTTCTGAGTTCATCTTGTCATTTGATAAAACTTGGTTTGCACAAAGATGATGTACAAAAAGTTAGGATCTCCTGATGGTGGTAAGAAAACAAAAGTTGTATTGTTTTGGTTATGCGGAAGGCTCGAGTAGTCTTGCCTCCTGTCCCACTATTACTGATGCTTCAATTTCTTGTTCTATAGTGCTCCCTGTGTTCGTCTCTTCAGAGACTCTTTTATCTTTTTGAGTTGAGCTAGATTTTGTTTTTCGGTATCGGTCTGTGGATTTTATAAGAGGAATGTTCCTTCCCCCAAAGAGATTGGAAGGAACCTTGTTTGAAAGGTCTGATTTAGATTTAATCACTGCGGAGTTTATAAGTGGAATGTTCCTTTCCCCAAAGAGATTGGAAGGAACCTTGTTTGAAAGGTATAATTTAGATTTAATGTATCTACCTTGTGGGTCTCTAGGCCTATTCATGAAAGAAAGCAAAAAAAAAAGAAAAATCTACCATTTGGTTTCTAGGTCTATTCATGAAAGAAAACAAAAGCAAAAAGAAAAACTACAATTCGGTTTGGGGGAACCTGCTATAGCAGATGCATAGGTTCTTACCTCTTGTCTTAAAGTTCCCCCTCCACCAAGCTAATGCTAAGGTCTAAGTATTATCTATTTCCTAACTACTTCTTACCTTGAGACAACTCCCCGACAATGACGCCAAAATGTTAGGTGATTTATATGTACTAAAAAAGACACTAAAATACCCTCAATTTAAATTTTCAACCCAGGGTAAGTAAACATAGAGTTGTATCAAAATATATGACAAAGGTAGAAGGTTGGTAGGAGTATGGTCTAACTAATGAAGGTAGCTATCTAAGGTTGATCTATTTAAGAAAAACTATCGAATAAGAAAACCCTACTAAGCAATTGGAAACTAGGTAACCTAAGTATCTTTTGGCCAAGGATTGATGGATTGTTCCTAAKAAAGCAAGTAAAAACCCTATGTAAAGCAAACTAGTTCAAAAATAAGCAATAAGCAACTATCTAAGCATATCAATAAGCAAATGACGAAAGCAAAGTAGTTTAACTTGCCAACCTACATTCAATGAGCAACTACCCTATCAAAGCAATTAAATAAGTAAGTAAGCAAAATCACCTATCTAACCTATTAAAGAAAATAGACAAGTAAGCAAGGACACCTAGCTAATCTATTAAAGAAAAAGACAAGTAAGCAAAGACAACTATCTATCCTACTAAAGAAAATGGACAAGTAAGCAAAGACAACTATCTATCCTACTAAATAAAATGGACAAGTAAGCAAAGAATTCTCATTGAACAACTATCTAGCCTAAGAGGCAAGTGGACTAAATGCCTAATGCAAAACTATTTCTCATGCATGAAAGGAGATCTAAATTCTCAATGCAATGCATGAAAGGAATTCTATTCTATTGAAAGCAAGGAGAACTAACAACTAAATGCTTTACCTTAATCTACGAAAACAAGAAACTATCTCTTCTAATCTACAAAAGCAACAAACTAGCTTTAATATTATGACACTCAAATATAATGTTGGTGGTTGTGTGAATGCCTTCGATGGTGACAGATGATATCTCAATGACACTTGACAAAAAAGGACAATTCGAACGGTATAAACTCGACACTAGACTCAATGGAAAAATGAAAGGTATGGATTAAACAATCTAATGAAAGCTTAGTCATAACAAAAATAATGTTAAATACCCTGCATATTCATGTTCAAACCATCAACAACATAACGAGATCATCATTATTTAACTAAGAAATTTAATTTCACTTTAATATATGAAAAGAAATTGCGTAAAGGGAAACTATGCTATGTCTACTTTAATTATTCAAACTATAATAAGGAAATGAATTTAAAACAAAAATTTAAACTATGATATTAAAAAGTAAATTGACAATTACATCAACCAACAACTAAGAAAAAAAATCTATCCAAAACTGAATTAAGAAAAAAATATAACTAAAAATTGAAATGAAATCTATCCATCCATCAAAATCTTTGTCAAAGAAAACCCAGATAAGATTCTATTTTATTCTAATTAAAAATTATTTTTTAAGCTTATTTATAAAATTATGAAAGAAGTCATAATCTGAATTCTAACTTGCGCACAGGGTTAGTCTAGGGATCTGCAGATCCATTCCTAATCTATGAAACTAATTCATGCTAACATAATCCATCACTCTAACCTGCAAAAGAGCAATAAACCAATTAAATTACAACAAGCTAATTAACACAATAAAACATGCATGTACAGAAAATAAAAGAACAATTTAAATGATGAAATACATAAACAACACACACACAATTACCAAACTACTGGTGCCCCCCCCAACAATTCGTGGTCACTCTCTAAAAGCACGCCATGAGCTTAACAAGGTGAATCCACCACTGAAGCTTGAAAATGTAGTTTTGGCACAATTTTGGCAATGTAAAATATCAAAATGGAGAAAAAATGATTTTTTCTCTAATACACTGGCTCTTCTACTTGGTTAACAATCTACTGAGCATATTATCAGTATTTATAATCTTACAACCCAAGTGGTCGACCTCATGAGGGTCGAACCACTTCTAATTTCGGCAAATTACAATAAATGATGCCCTAACTGACAAAATGGAGCAAGCCAATAATCGCCTTTTTTGGACAACTAAATTTGAGTTTTCAGGAGCTTAGTAGCTAGAGGGGCAAGAATAAACAAAACCCATGTGCCCAATTTGTCCATCATTTGCCTCCAATTCCATAACCGCCAATTCACCTTTCATTTTTCTGCAATATTGGGTGCTGGAATGAGTGTCAGATCAAGTGTCGAAACAAGTGTCGGAACGAGTGCCAGATCAAGTGTCGGAACCAAAAAATGGTATGTTTTTGTCCTGTAACACTAGAAAAACATGAATTAACTCTTGGAAGAATAAAACCATGATAAATTGTACTTTATTCAATCATTAAACATGAGTTACACATGCCTTATGCCGATCATACCATTTTATCATAAAATTATTCAAAAAGATCCTTTAAAAGATGAAAAACGCATATGTACATGTGGCAAAAATGTATAATAACCGTCATGAAAATGATCATATCTCAGGCCCAACACTTCTCAAAGATCTTTTTGATCCATTCCTTAATGGCGTTGGCGATGGAATCTATTGATCTACCATTAAAACATGCCCTAAAATACTTGCCCTTCATTTCAATGGCTTCTTGACGAGAAAAAATCATGAATGGATTTGGATTGGAATCCCCCCTACAGTTCATAGTTAAACTATAACTTTTCTTGTCTACCAGGTTCATGTTTTCTTGTTGTATTGATTCTCTGTGTTTTGATTCTCAGAGTTGTATTGATTCTTCGTGTATTGGTTCTTTATGTTTTGATTCTCTGCATTTGATTCTCTATGTTTTGATTTTTTGAATTTTGATTCCCAAAGTTGTATTGATTCTCTGTGTTTTTATTCTCTACGTTTTGATTCTCACAGTTGTATTGATTCTCTATTTTTTTATTCTTTTTGTTTTACCTTAACTCGCAGAGTTTTTCTAGCCTGACATCTCTCTCTGTGATTTGCCTTAAACCCAACGCTTTTTTGGTTGGTCCTTCCCAACGAATTTTCTTCCAGATATCTTGCTAGAGCTTTCCACCCAGATGCTACTAGTTCAAACATTTTTATTGAAAGTCATAGAAGATGAATGACCTAGTTTATGTTTTTTCCAAGGTTAAGAGTGTGAATATCTACAAGAACTATAAATTTTAAAGAAAAATAAAAAATTGGACTTGTATATTTTCAATTTCATTTAGACACAAGGTTTGACATATATCTAGTTGAATTGCGTTGCATGGTATTGTTTATTAGAGACTAGTAAATTTGGGTGTTGGACAATGTATTGTTTTCCCTCTCTCTTTTATAATCAATTGTCAAAAGTGCATTTCTCCTTATAGGTGATTACCCAGATTTCATATAAATTGTCGGGTACTTCTGCTCAAGCCTTTTTCTTTATGGTATTTTGGGAATTTCGACATTATATAAGGACTGTGTCTTGGTATCTTTCTTGGCTTCATCAATAAATTTAACAAGGAAAAAATATATATTTATTGTGTAGGTTTGAATTCCAATCTTGATATTTATATTCAATCAAACCCTGAATTCAATTATGAAACCATTAATATATTTCCATATTGTGAGTAAGGCTTTGTCCAATCCATTTTAATGGACAATCTATGAATTTTAGAAAGCATTTCTTGTTGTGGTTTGGGTTTATTTGGTTCGTTAAGGAAGGGATTTCAACTATAAACAAAAGAAAAAATATGTTGAAGTGACTATAGCATGTGTCTCTCATATGTGTAGCTACTACAAGAGAAACAACCACTAGTGAAAGAAGCAAAACATAGACTAAAAAAATAGTTACAAATTCGATAATAACTAAACTAGAAATTGAGCATAGGGAATATATCAAAAGCAACCATTGATATCTAGTTAGGTGTTGTATTCTATATTAATTATTTATTTACATGTTTGTTTCCGTCCATATGGTTATCTCCTCTAGATATGGTTTGAATATGTTCTTATAATAACTAATGTCGTGTTTTTCATATTTTTAAATACAATAGTAGTGGTGAATATGGGAGTGAGTATTATTAGAACCATTAGAACATTTTGCGCTAAATAAAGATTATATAGAATACAATGACAAGGTAATAAAAAATAGATCACATAGAAAATAATGTCACGGTAACTAAAATGTAAAATAATTGGTAAAACTTTACTGAGTTGGAGTCCGAGAAATGTACTATAGCCACTAGTTCTAACGTAAAATTGTTGAGATATTGAAATGTTCAATATTATACAATTAGTAAAATACTTATCGAGCTAGAGTTCTAGTGAGTTAAGATAGCAACTACTTCTAGTATAACATTGTTGAAATATTGAAAATTTAATACTTTAATATAGAATTGTTGAGAGGGTTCTAGTTATGTGTGTCTTCAAGACTGTTACTTTGGATTGATTGATGTTTATTTAGTTAGTAGGCATGCTCTTGCATGAGTTGGGCGGGTGGTAATTTTATAATATTTATCTAATTGAATGTTGTTGTAATTTGCTTCAAGCTCTTATGATGTGCTAATCTACTTTGATATTTATATTTATGTGTCACTATCCTTCATTGGTGCGTTGAATGCAACATTACTGATTTACCTGATGAGTAATGGGTACCGCTTTAATTATGATTAGTGAATATGCATTTTCATGATCAAGTGTTGGTGTTGAATTCTTAATGCAAAAAGAAAAAAAAACAACTTAGCTTTGTTCTTTGACATTTTTTAGGTGTAGTTAGAGGACATTACATATGGTATCAGAGCCAATTCAACCTACTATTTGGGATCACT
The DNA here is from genome assembly GCA_009831015.1 of Picea engelmannii. Classification (NCBI taxonomy): domain Eukaryota; kingdom Viridiplantae; phylum Streptophyta; class Pinopsida; order Pinales; family Pinaceae; genus Picea; species Picea engelmannii. The sequence goes on from ML788647.1 coordinate 1,453,679, forward strand.
ATGGTTTCCTTTGATTTGATATTTGATTATAATGTTGCTAATTAAGTTGACTTGTATTCATGCAGGTAATCATGGTTAGAGGACGTCGCATAGGTAGACGACGGGTTGCTAGGGGAGGAGGCATGAGGCCCCCAATAGAATCCATGCCCAAGGGGTCTAACCCCCATGGAGATGATAATGTTATCGGGCATGAACATATAGTGGTGGGTGATGTGGTTGGGATGATGAGTTCCTTTCAGTGGATGTCTGAGGCATTGATCAATTGTTTGGATAGAGATGAGGCTAGGGCGTTGACACCCCCTATGGGTCCACCGCATGCTTCAGTCGATAATGGTAGAATTCATCGAGAACTCGAGAAGGTCAAGTTTCTCAAGTTATTTGGTTCCCCAAATGATGCAGCCACTGATGCCTGATTGGAGAATATGGAAATGTGCTTTGCACTTCACAACTATATCTCCAACATGAAGGTCTGCATGGCGGTATTTCAACTGAAGGGGAGCACTCTTCTATGGTGGAAGATGCTACTGTTTCAATTGAACATGGATGTTGAAGACAAGTCATGGGAACTGTTCGGGGAACGGTTCTAAGAGAGGTGCCTATATGAGGAATTCATTGAGCATCAATTCAATGAGTTCAACACCTTGCGATAGGGAGGCTGTATGGTGCCCGAGTACGAGGCCGTTTTTATGGATTTGCTTCGATATGATCCACACATGAATACTAAGAAACCTAAGGTCAACAAGTTCATGTTTTTCCTTAATGTTAGTGTTCATGAAAAGGTTAGGATTTTGATTCCTCAAAACTTTCATGATGTTGTCCAGAAGGCCCTCATAGCAGAGCAGGAGCTTATCACCAGCAGTCAGAGAAGGACTCCAGCGAGACCAATGGGGTAGGTGTCATTTGGTGTGCAACAACATTAGACACCAGCTATACATTCACTAGGATATCATGGCTTCCACAGAGGATCCACTTTCACTACACCTCGGTAACTGACACCTCAACAACAGAGTCCTTATAGAGGACCACAACACCAGCAACAATGTTGACAACAACCAAAACAGTTTATTCCTGTTCAATACAACAGGTCAAGGTTCCAGGCTGGTGGGTTGTCTACTTCTACTTTGGGTACCAAGAGTATTGAACCAAAGAAAGGGTGTTGGACATGTGGGGAGCCACATTACCAGCATGACTTCCTAGTGGAGAGGACTAGAGCATCTAGATCATCCGAAACCACTACCATGGGGGATTTGAGAAAGGCCCATCGGATTCAAGAAGTGGTGAATAACCACTAGGAAGAGAACCAATAGATTATTCTCAAGAGGTCAGGTACCATCGTTGATCAAAGACTTAGTATTTTTATAGATCCAGGTGCTACCAAGAGTTTTATTTCTGGTACAACGCTAAAAATAATTAAGGTAAAGGTAGTCAAACATAACAAGTTTAGCTTTATAGAAATGGATTTTGGAGCCAAACAAAAAGTTGGAGGGAAGGTTATGGGCAGTAGCATTAACCTGGGAGAGTTTTTCACCAGGGCCAACTTGTACGTCATGATCAGTATGGACTTGTTGGAATCACATGAGGTGATCCTCAAATGTAAGACAAAAAGGTTGAGCTTGGTCAATGATGAGGCACAAGGATGTGTGATTATAGGTCGAAACCAAGGAGTTTTTGTAAGGTTCATATCTTCCTTGTAGCTACAGAAGAGCATGTGCAAGGGATGTAATCTTTATGTGATCCTAGCATTAAACATGAAGGGAGTAGTGGAAGGTATAGAAAACCTTCTGGTGGTGCGAGTGTTTATGGACGTATTCCATGAGGAGTTACATGAGATAATTCTAGAGAGGGAACTGGAATTTACCATCGACCTAAAATCGGGAAATGAACCGATAGCAAGAATGCCTTATCTGATGTCGACCACAGATTTAAAAAAGCTGAAAATGCAACTGAAGGAGTTGTTGGACCTAGGAATTATACATCCAAGTGTGTCACTGTGGGGTGTGCCTGTTATCTTCATACAAAATAAGGATGGGTTGTGGAGACTTTGCATTGAATATTGTCAATTGAACAAGGCCACAATCAATAATCATTATCTGTTACCAAGGATTGATGATCTGTTTGATCAAATGAATGGTGTGATAGTGTTTTCAAATATCGACTTGAGATCAGGGTATCACTAGTTACAGATAAAAGAGGATGACATCCCTAAGACTGCCTTTAAGATGATATTTTGACATTATGAGTTTAATGTTTTACCGTTTGTACTGACGAACGCCCCGAGGGTATTTATGAGTTTGATGAATGGGGTGTTTCGTGAATACTTGGACAAGTTTGTCCAAGTGCTCATTGACGATATCTTGATATATTCTCAAACAATGGAGGAGCATGATGAGCACTTGTGCTTGGTGCTACAATCCATATGAGAGAACAAATTGTATGGGAAATTGTCTAAATGCTCATTTTATCAATCAAAGATTCACTACTTAGGGCATGTCATCTCTGGCAAAGGTATCAATGTGGATCCAACAAAGGTCAAGGCTATTATGGAATGGCCTGTGCTAACAAATGTTTTTGAATTGCATGGATTCATGGTTTTAATGAGATACTATTGATGGTTTGTCGAGGGTTTTTAGAAGATAGAAAATCCAATCAGGGAATTGCAGAAGAACAATAGGAAGTTTGTTTGGACCGAGAAATACACGGAAGCATTTCAGAAGCTCAATGAGTTGTTTACAACAACACCGATACTAAAGGCCCCTGAAATGGACATGGAATTCTTGGTATGCACCAACGCACCCAAGGAAGGCTTAGGCAGAGTCTTGATGCAAGACAGTCGAGTGATCACTTACATCTCGAGAAATTTCAGAATGCATGAGGAAAACTATGCAATGCATGATTTGGATTTGTTAGCCATTGATTATGCCTTGAGATTTTGGAGACACTACCTTATTGGACAAAAATTTGAACTAAAAATGGACCATTGTGGTATACAATACATCTTTAAGCAAAATAACTTGAATGCGCGACAACAACATTGGTCGGAATTGCTTACCGAGTATGATTTCAAGATTACTTACATAAAAGGAACAATAAAGAAAGTGGTAGATGCATTGAGTCAGAGACCACACATATTTTGGTGATGCCTCTTTAGACAAATCTACATGAAAATATCCTAGCTTTACAATGCGATGATGACTGGAAAAAAGAGGTCAAGGATTTTATCGGATAAAACAAATGATTTTACCTAAATTTGAGGGATTTATTGTGGACAACGATGGTTTATTGAGATTTAAAAGTCAAATTTATGTACCACCCAATGAAAATTTGAGGAGTTTTATCCTAAACGAGGATCATATAGCAGTGTACGTGGCTCATCCTAGAGTCACGAAGATGAGAGCAGACCTTAAACCTTTATTCTTCTAGAAAGGAATGAAGGAAAACATATTCAACTACATGGAAAGATGTCTAGAATGTTAGCAGGTGAAGTCTGAACATAGACATATGACAAGATTACTACATCCACACACTATTCCAGAATCGAAATGGGTGGTCATTTTGATGGATTTCATTGTTGGACCGCAACTGATGGCAAGGAGACATGACTTGAATTTTGTGGTAGTCGACACTCTGTGACGTAGGATTGCACCCTTAGGCACGTCCTCTCATAGGATATTCTCCTCTTCTACGACCCAAAGAACTCTAAGTTTATTCTATTTCCCTATCGGGAAATCTGCACCCATAGAACTCTCGTGGGATCCCCCTCTCTTTGCTCGTCGGGAGATTGGAACTCGTGACCTCGTGAATTCAAAGGTCAATGGTCGGGTGTTGGTTCTACGAATCCCTGAACACCAATATGAGTCAACACTAACCTTTCCCTTCTCCTATCAGGACTTTCTCTATCGCGATCTCAACACTCGTGATACCAAGAAACTCGGTTCTCTGACTCTCAATTCCTGATACACCGAAACTCTGACGCACATGCGAGTTGTCCCTTCAACTTCCCGTCACTTCTATCTGGATTGCAGACTTCATGAGATCGTGAGTCCTGATGTCAATGTTTCGGCACTTCTCACTGCGAAACTCCAATAACTTGTGCCACCTGTCTTCCACTCCGACTCATGTGGTCCCACACTGTGCTACCCCGTTGGGATATCGCATTTCATGACTTCATGATTTCGATTGCTATATTCACGGGACTTCAACCCACGAAACCCCGATGCATGATGTACATGTAGATCCAACGGCCCTGACCGACTTGGATCAACGACTCTCCCCCTCCTGAGCTTTTAGCCTTTAGTAAATATGACACCATATCTCCCTTGCACCTCCACAAGATCCTACGGCCCACAGAGATTCGCGGTTCCTCCTCAGAGAATATCGACCGTCTATCCCTGCTTAGTGATTCTTGTGAAATGAACCAATTGCTCCTTCGTGGAACTCGTCCTCCTGTGCGCAACTTACGACACTTCTCGCCAACCTATGAGGCACAAATTTTCTTCACTGTCCTTCAACAAACTCAAAGGCCTATCCTTCCTGAGCTTTGCTATGACTTTGAGCCTTAGAAAATACTCCTTGTGCACACTCCTTGCGGAAACCCTTCAACACATCTAAGTGATGAAATCCCTTTGACTTTGCCCTCTCCTGCAATAGTATTCCTTCGATACTTCACTTAGGTTCACAACCCTGAGATTCTTACCCGCCCTATGCACTCCTTGCACGGCTCCTGTGCCCAACTGCACTCTGGGATGAATGAGAACAAAAGCTACCTCTATCTGAACCCTCTGTCAACGCACTCCTTGTGGACACTTCAACTGCACTCCTTGCAGGAATCCTCTGGCTCAAATAGAGAAACAATTGAAACTCATTCCTTCTTCCTCTTGGACTTCAATTCTAACATGAAATCATATACATAGCATGTAAAAGAAAATGTATAATAGGAAGAAAACATTCATGAGCATATCAAACTCAATACACAGAGAACAGACATAAAACCATGAATTTGAACCAATCTCTTCTATTAATTCAAATATCTTTACATGGGTGTTCTCAAACAGCTCTCTGAATTCTCCTTCTCTTCCTACTTCAATAATTCTACAAATGCACAATGAGGATGTCTATATCCCATTTCCCTCTTTCTTTCTAAAACTATCTAATCTAATATTAAATTCTATCTACCTAATTCATCTCAACATAAATGCCTCTATCTACTTAAGATGAGATCGTATGGCTCAAGGTCCTATTACAATATACAAAGTATGCTTCATTAACTTATCACATCAATGTTTGCGCAACAGTTTCAAGGTGTTTTCAAAACTGGTGTTGGCGTGTGTCCAACGGTCTTTTGCCTTCCGTGCTGACTCGCTTGACTTGGGCGATGTTTTTGCGTCATACTCCCTCGCTTGAAAAATTTCATGGGCTCCTATCCATGAGCTCCTGCATGATCTGTCCATGCTTCAATATTTGTGCTTCAGTCTCCCAGCTGGCATCTTCAACTAGATGGCCTTTCCACTTGACCAAATACTCAAAGTGTTCTTTCCTTCTGGTCTTCTTATCAATTCTTCTATCCAGTATGCATTCCATCTGTGGCTTCTCTGCAACTAGAATTTTCTTATGCCACTGAACCTATGACTGTTCATCACTTCCAGTCTCTGTTCCCCCAGCTCTGTATGGGTATAAATATGAGATATTGAATATTGGAGAAATTCTGATCCCATCGGGTAATTCAATCTCATAAGCATTTTCCCCAAATTTCGTCAAGACTTTGCAAGGTCTGATTTTCTTCATCTTCAATTTATTATACATTCCTATCGGGAACCTTTCCTTCCTCATATGTGCAAGAACCAAATCACCAACCTCTAACTAAAGTTGTCTTCTATGCTGATCTGCTCTACGCTTATACTCCTGGCTTGAATTCTGCAACCGCTCCTTCACTTGGCTGTGAAGTTCTTTTGTCACCTCCATGAATTCTTCTGCACTAGCGCTCCTAGTAGCAGTCTGTTCTGAATCCCTCAATTCAGAAATTCCCCTCGACTATGTGCCATATACAATCTGGAATGGATTATGCCCTGTGCTTCTATTAACAGAGTCATTATAAGAAAACTCTAACTGTGGCAATACATTGTCCCAACTATTATGGTGCTTTGTCACCAAGCTTCTCAACAAATCTCCCAGACTCCTATTTACCACTTCTATCTGTCCATCCGTCTGAGGATGATACGTTGAACTAAACAACAAGTTAGTTCCCAATTTCTTCCATAATGTCCTCCAGAAATTCCCTATGAACTTTGTATCTCTGTCCAAAACAATACTCCTTGGTAAACTATGAAGTCGAATGACTTCTTTGAAAAATAGGTTCACGATGTGAGTCACGTCACTGGTTTTCTGACATGGGATAAAATGTGCCATGTTGGAAAATCTATCCACCACCACAAAGATTGAATCACAACCTCTTTGTGTCCTTGGCAACCCTAACACAAAATCCATGCTTATCACATCCCACAGCCTCTCTGGTATGGGCAATGGTTGATAAAATCTCGCATTCTGCTTTCTCCCCTTCGAATGCTGGAAAATTTTGCATTTGTCTACAAATCTCTTCACCTTTGATAGCATCCTTGGCCAAAAGTATGATTCACTCAGATTTATGAATGTTTTTTCATGACCGAAATGTCTAGCCAATCCTCCACTGTGTTTCTCCTTCAAAACATTCTCCCTCATGGAGAAATTTGGAATACACAGCTGATTGCTTTAAACAACAACCCTTCTTGGATCATTTACTCATCCCACTAGCTTCTATCTCTGAGAACTGGGTTCTCATCTGACTCATATGCATCCTTGAAATCTGGATCATCAACGTACATGTCCCTGAGATCATCAAAACCCAACGTTTTGACTCGAAACTCCTACAATAGCAAACACTTCCTGCTCAAAGCATCAACAACTTTGTTAGCAGTACCAGAAATATGTTTAATCACAAATGTGAAATTCTGGATATACTCAACCCACTTAACATGCTTCTAATTCAACTTCTCCTGTTGAGTCACAAACTGTAATGCATGGTTATCACTGTACAAAACAAATTCTTTTGGAATCAAATAGTGCCTCCACTTCTTCAATGCCTGTATGATAGCATAAAACTCTTTATCATACGTGGAGTATTTCAATTTCACCTCATTTAGCTTCTCGCTGAAATACACTATCGACCTGTCTTCTTGACTCAAGACTGCTCCGATTGCAAATCCACTTGCATCACATTTCACCTGAAATGTCTTTTGAAAATCAGGCAACACCAAAACAAGTTGTTCCGTAATTTTCCTCTTCAACAGATCGAAGCTCTTCTCAACCTCTGCTGTCTAGTGAAAATATTTATGTCTCTTCTTCATTGTATCCATCATCATTGCGCTAATTCCACTGAAATTCTTAATGAACTTATGGTAGAAACTAGCCAACCTATGAAAACTTCTCACCTCAAATATGTTCTTCAGTGATGGCCAATTCTTGATTACCTCCACCTTATCTGGATCCATCCTCAACTCATTTTCCGAAATAACAAATCCAAAGTAAATGAGATCTTCCTTCATGAACGAAGATTTCTTCATATTTATCAACAACTTCTCCTGCTGCAATTTATGGATCACTGTAGCCAAATGCTTCATATGCTCCGATGTTGTTCTATTGTAAACTAGTATGCCATCCAAATACACAATGGCAAATTTCCCGATGAACTCCTTCAGGACTTCATTCATCAACCTCATAAAGGTACTTGGTGAATTTGTTAAGCCAAATGGCATAACAAGACATTCATACAAACCCTCATTTGTCTTGAATGTTGTTTTCCACTCATCACCTTCTCTCATGTGAATTTGATGATATCCACTCTTCAAATCAATCTTTGAAAATAATTTTACTCCACTCAAACAATCCATCAGATCATCCATCCTCAGCAATGGAAATTTGTACCTAATGGTTATTTTGTTGATCGCCCTTGAGTCAGTGCACATCCTCCAGCCTCCGTCTTTCTTTGGACTAAGTACTGTTGGAACAACACATGGACTCAGGCCTTCCCTGACCAAACCTTTGTCCAATAACTCCTAGACCAGCCTCTTAACTTCTTCATTCTCCTGCAGCGTCAATTTGTACGTGGCTTTGTTTGGCAAATTGGATCCTGGTATGAGATCAATGTGATGACTCACACTCCTGATTGGTGGAAGTGAACAAGGTAATTCAACCACTACAATGTCAGCGAACACTTCCACCAGTTCCTGAACCTCCTCTGGCAAGTCGTCCACTCTTGTGCTAGTCAAAACAATCCTCGACTTTCTGACCACAATGAACTATGGATCCTCCTTTTTTCTTAACCTCTGTAAGAAGTTCCTTCCCACTCATGAGAAGTACAATGTTACTTACTTTCGACTTCACTTCCTTATCCTTTATCAAAAGCAACATGTGTGTCCTCCCATTCTTCTCTAGAGTGTATGTGTTCATTCGCTCGTCATGAATCACATTTCTATCATATTGCCATGGTCTACCCAACAATAGATGAACATCCATAGGAATGACATCACATAAGATCTTATCATTATATCCTTGTAACGACCCTTGATTATATAGTATAATTAATTTAATAATATAATCCTAAAAGATTAGCTAAACTGTATTTATGTCTTAAAATAACATTTCTAATAGATTATTATTAAATAGTGGTTCATGAGGGTTAATGATTGATTTAATTATTAATTAATTAAATAATTAATAAAGTATTAAATTAATGGTGGATAATATGATATAATATTAAATTGGGTTACGTATCCCACAAGGGATAACGTATTCAATACATTAGGATAAGTAATAAAGGAGGGATAAGGGTATTAACGACGGGGGGATAAGGTGTAATAAAGAAGTTAGGTAGGAGTTAATGTAGGGAAGGCGGTGAAGGAGGAATAAGGGGGGGGAAAGGATTTTAGAGGGGATGGATTCTACGAGAGTGGAGAAGGGATTTTGGGAGAGCTCTGAGTATTGGACAGAGGGAGGAATTTTGTGAGTGGCATTGACAAAGTGGACCAGAGTTGTTGGAGGTTTTGGGCTCAGAGGGCTAGGATATCCGTTGATATCCTAGGCCTAGAAGCTAACTAGTCGGCAGAGAGGTCGGTTTTGGGTGGTGTCGTAAAGAAGCAGGAAGGAGCAAGTTGTGGATAACAGCATCAGGTTCAACAAGCTGTGGATAACAACATCAGAGTTAAGGTATTTAATTCCAATTTATCCATTGTTTAATTAGATTTATTATCCATTGATAAATTTTATATGCGTAAGAGTTAAGTAAATTTGGAGTTATTCTTCTTGATACAGCTGGTAGAAATTACAGTACATTTGGTAGAAATTTTAAATGTTAATTGAAATCTGGTCTTTACATTTGGTATCAGAGCATAGTTGAAACACTAGAGCCTTAAGGGCCACGTTCCCAGCTCAAATTCCCCTCCGCTTAACCTGCACATAAAATATAGAACATTAATAAAAATAAAAAAATAAAATAAATAAATGCAAAATAAACTACTGAAGTACAATAAGCAACTAGGTCGTTACAGCAAAAAAAAACTAAAAACTAAAAATCTCTAGATTTGCTTGTTTTTCTAATCCCATTTCACTGCAGAAACCCACCAGACCTGTAAACTCTCTGGAATCCATGGCATACTTTGAAATGAGTTGTTATAAAAAAAAAAGATGTGCATCATCTGGACTGAAAACTTTCATATTACTTGTATATATATATGAAATTTATTGTTTTGTTTTATCGATTTCTCTATTTGAGACTTTCCTCGAAAACAAGTAACTGTTGCTCTATCCTTGCTAAGACATTCTTATTCTTTAAGTCGAGTACAGATAGATAGACTAGGTGGGGCATTTCAATAAATCACTCCATTGAGGTGTTGCTATATCTTTAGAGAATGGGGCGACAGGTACTTTTTATAATGTTGAAAGCCTATTTTCACTATGTTGTGGGTGTCGACATGAGGGAAGGCAGAGAGGAAGGAGCGGGAGTGAGCTTCCCTTCCCCGGGAAATCTAAATATTGTGGGGAGACTTGTTTAAATATAGTGGAGAATGATCTACTATGTGAGAATGATCTCTTTATCCCTGGTAGCATCAGAAATCATAGGTTGTTTCAATTCAATATATTGCGCGAATAAGTAAGGGCTAACACCCCACCACACACAGCTTCATTCACCGGGAACCAAGGTTTTTGCTCTGCTTTTGTAGGCACTATATTTGGATCTTCTACTGGGTCCCTAACTATGAAGTCTCAATATTAATCTACTGCATCTCGATATATAAAAGGGTAATGAACTGCTTCGGAACAACACCTATTGGAACAATCAAACTATAGTGTAGGAGGCTGGTAACTTTGATCCCATCCTCAGATGGAATTTTAGATGTTAGAACCCGGGCCTCATTATCTTCCTGAATTTAAATTACCCTAAAATCCCTCGATAAAAGCCAAGAAACACATTAGAAGAAAAATGCCCAAAAGATCGTGAAGATAATTAAATGAATTTAAACGCAGATACCCTAATAGTTTCATGGCTCTGCCTCCACCTTTCGATGTGATGATTTGAAAACAAAATTGACAGATTAATAAAGGAAACTGAAATCCTAAGTTTTAGGAATTACCTTCTCTTCTCAGCATTCCAACTACTCCTGCATTAGTCTATTTCTCATAATCGGTACGCTGCAAAGAAAATCAATATCATTCACATAAAATAGAGAGTTTTATACGCTGCTTTTACACACTATAATAAAGCTTAATTATGAAGAATTAAAAAAAAAAGGTGTATAAAAACAGATATTACAGATATCATTCACATAAACAGGCGTATAAAAGCATATATTATAGGTATCTCCCTAAAAATTGGACGAGTTTCTATATGAAGCTTTTCTGTACAGAGCTTTAAAGGTCGCCTGCATTGTCATATTTATAGATACATACAAGAAAAAAAAATAATAGAAATGTTAAGCACCGAGGAAGCACCAACACACAAGGCACAAAGGGAGAGCCCGTGGGTCAGGTTCAAAGCCCGTCAAGTATCATAAACATATCTGCACACACAGCCTGTTAAGGTTAGAAGCCTGTTACACACAGTCCTTGAACTTAATGCAGCAAAAATAAAAGCAATATCCACAAAAAAAATATATCACCGACCTATCTACCATGAAAAAAGAGCAGTTTACCCCATTGAAGGGCTTTTAGCAGCTAAATGACTCAAAAGCCAGTAGTTAGCGTTATCATTTCTCAAAATCCGATTGCTTGCATGGCCAGGGACCAAACAACACACGAAAAGCACTGTTTTTCACAGCGTTTGCAGGATCTTAAGCTCCAGAACTGGTTACCATACACCAGAGGGGCCTGCGCACTGTATTCGCCATGGCGGCCATGCTCCCTCACGCCTCCCTGAACAGGTAACCACAACGAATGAAGGACAAAACAGAGAGTTTAGGGTTTAAAGTAGTAGGCCAATATTTTATTCCCGAGAATGGAAGTGAGAGACACGTGGGCTACATGCGAGCCCACGCTGCTGACTTAGCCGCGCGGCCAATTCAAATTTTGGTTTATTTTACAACGTTATTTCTTCTATTATAGCGTTATGTAGTTTCATTACTGCTTATTATAGCGTTATGTATTTTCCTACGTTATTACAGCGTTATGTAATTTTATTACTTCTTATTACAGCGTTATGTATTTTCCTACATTGTTACAGTGTTATGATGTTTTATTACTGCTTGTAATTACAACGTTATGTTATTTTATTATGTTTTATTTTATTGTATTTTTTTTATTATATTTTTTATATATATATTTTAATATGTTTAAAGTGGAAAACATAAATACAAATTTTTATATATGATATTTTTAAATGATAATTGAAATCGGGCCTTTTATAAACATTAATATAATAATATATAAAGTATTAATTTATAATAACAATAATAATAATATATATAATTAAATTTAAAATATATTTTAAATTGTAATTATTAAAAGTATTAATGAAGTATTAAAAAAAAAAGGTTTTGGGGTTTTCTCAACGATCCCAACTCTATAAATCATTGACAACACGGCCACTAAACACCATAGTGATAACATGAAAGCTTGAGATCAAGTCGCAAAGGAAACACTCAAACTAAGTGCCGAGGAAGGATCTCGCTAAGGGTCAAAGATCATACACTACGTTAATCAGTTAAGGATCTCACTAATTGTTAAGTTTAATTGTTAAATATAAATAAATTTAATCGGTTTAGACCCACACTGAACCCAAGGTTGTTATCTCGAAGGCTCACTAAGGTTTGTTTTCTCTTCCATGATCGTTTGATTGAAAAGGCTTCTCCTCCCTTACGACGATTTCAAGAGGCTGGCGCAGTATTGGAGTTGACCAGCGCAGGACCATATTGAATATATGGCAGGCGCAGTATTGGAGGAACCGAAAGACACACACAATTAGCTCATCGTAGGTAGACCAGCTAATAAGGAGAGAGTCATACCTTCCCACAACTCCTGAGAAAATATTGAGATTGCAACCATGGATTGCATAAATAAAGGGGAGAGAAACGAAGCTTAGATGCTTAAACCTAACCCTAACCTAGCCAATCCCCTAATGGAGTAATGTTTGTTTACAGACAAGTAAAGAAAACTTACTCCTAACCCCATTTCTAAAGTTTAGTAGCACCAATTTAAAACATCCTGGAACTCACCCTGACAACTTTGGTTGATGCAAGTCAAAGCACATAGGATGGTCAGGACTCGAGGGAGTCGAGGCAGGGGAGCGTCATCCCAAGCATCGCCAGTGCCACCACCACCATCGCTCAAACTCGCCCTCATACTGCGCTCGTTGGAAGCCATCAACGAGATTTTAAAGGGGCGACAACTGGCAGGAACTAAAGTGGAACCCCCACTGTCTGGAATAGGTAATCTAGAAGCATCGAGGGATTTAGGGGGAGGACCTCCACCTGAAGACATCACGCGAGAGTTGCAAAAGATCAAACTTCCGGAGTTTGCCGGAGGTCGCGCCAGTGAACGTGCGGAAGCATGGTTGGAAGGCATGACCAGGTGTTTTTCCTTAAGGGACTATGCATCCAACTCAAAGGCGAAGATCGCTATTTTTCAGTTAAGGGACAACGCCCTGAACTGGTGGGGTAACTTGGAAAGACAACTGCACCTTACCCCAGAAATGGTATCTTGGGAACTTTTCGAGGAAAGGTTCAGGAGGAAGTATCTACCGGCATACTACGAGGAACAACAGGTTGGGGCATTTCATGCCTTAGTACGGGAAAACAAAACGGTAGAAGAATATGAGATCAGGTTTATCGAACTGGTCAAATATGTGTCGTATTTGGATAGTGACCAACGACAGGCAGAGTGCTTCATCTATGGATTGAACCCCAGGATAAGAGCTATGGTGAGGATGTGGAATCCGTCTTCAGTAACGGAGGTGGTGGAAAGTGCACGTTATGTGGAAGAACATATGAACTTGATTGGGGTTACAAGACCAACATTTCAGCATCGCCTGGGATTCGTAGGACAGGCCCTGAGGACATTTCCTAGGGGAGGGGGCTCAAGGCCACCGCCATATGGTAACAGATTCACGCCAAGAACAGTAGCTATAGGGATTTCAATGGCAACGAGTGTAGCATCTCGTTCATCGCCAACAGTGCAGACAGGACCATGACCATCTCAGGGAACAGTGAGCAGGGGCAGGGGTTCCAGGGGAAGGAACTCATTTCAAAGACAGACACATAACAGTGCACAGGTTCAATCTGGTGTTACCTGTTGGGGGTGCAGGGGACCCCATTACCAGCGTGACTACCCAGAGTTACAATCAGGGTTCATGCACAGAGAAGGAAAGGCGTCCATGGGGAGAGCAAGTAGCAGCCACCATATTCAAACAGCAGTTAATAACCGCCAGGACGAACATCAATCCACAGTGGTGGAGTCGTCAGGTACACTAAATCATATCAATGTTAAGATTTTGTTTGATTCTGGTGCGACAGATAGTTTCATTTCACCATCTGCATTAGAAAAGAGTGGGTTGGCAGCCTACGAGCACGATGACCTTAAACAAGTCGAGATGGCTTCGGGGGAAAAAAGGCAGTAGGACCTAGTGTCGATAATTGTATAGTAGACCTGGGAGTGTGTACTACCAGGTTGAAAGTATACGTCACTGCTCTCGGGGCATATGACCTAATCATTGGAATGGATTGGTTAGAAGCTCATCGAGCTTTGGTAGATTGCTTCGCAAAGAGGGTGTTTTGTGTCGATGATGAAGGAAGACAAATAGAGATCCAGGGTGTACATAGAAAAGTGTCTCTACGCTTTATATCCACTATGAAGGTCAAGCGATGCTTGAGACAAGGGTGTCGACTTTATGTAGTAGAGGCAATGAAAGACAGGAAGGGACCCTCATTGGATCAGTATCCGGTATTGTCATAATTTCAAGATGTTTTCCCAAACGAGTTACCAGGGTTACCCCCTGAGAGGGAGCTTGATTTTACAATTGAGCTAAAACCTGGTGCAGAACCAATTTCCAAAACTCTGTATCGGATGACAGCGTCGTAACTTTGTGAATTGCAAATGCAGCTGAAAGAGTTACTGGACTTAGGGATAATAAGGCCTAGTGTCTCACCCTGGGGCACACCGGTAATTTTTGTAAAGAAGAAGGATAGATCCTTACGACTGTGTATAGACTACAGGGACTTGAACCGTGCTATGGTGAAGAATAGGTACACGATGCCGTGAATAGATGACCTCTTCGATCAGATGAAAGGAGCAGCGGTATTTTGAAATATTGATTTGCGATCAGGGTATCATCAGTTAAGGATTAAGGAAGGTGATATCCCAAAAACTTCCTTCCGAACTCGATTTGGACATTACGAGTTTGTTGTAGTACCTTTCGGATTGACCAATGCGCTAGCAGTATTCATGAGCCTCATGAACGACGTATTCCGGAAGTACTTAGACCGTTTTGTATAGGTCTTTTTAGACGACATCCTCATCTATTCCAAGAATGAAAGAGAACATGAGGAACACTTGCGAATAGTGTTGTCCTGCCTAAGAGAGAAAAAATTGTATAGGAAGTTGTCGAAGTGTTCCTTCTTCCAGAAAGAGATCCACTATTTAGGTCATATCATTTCTGGTGAAGGAATCTCTGTGGACCCATAAAAGGTAAAGGCCATTATGGAATGGCCAGTGCCAAAAAATGCCCATGAGGTGAGGAGATTCATGGGGATAGCAGGTTATTACCAGAGATTTGTATAAGGATTCTCAAAAATAACGAAACCCATCACCACTTTGCAATGCAAGGGGGTCAGGTATGAATGGACAGAAGAGTGTTATAGGGCGTTCATTGAGCTTAAGAGGTTACTAACTAGTGCGCCAATTATACGAGTGCCGGATATGGAAAAGGACTTCACAATCTGCACGGATGCCTCAAAGCAAGGGTTGGGGGCCGTACTAATGCAGGATGGAGGGGTGATAGCTTATGCATCGAGGAAGTTGAAAAATCACAAAAAGTTATACGTGAATCATGATTTGGAGTTGGCAGCTGTAATGCTAGCTCTGAAACTTTGGAGGCACTATCTTGTTGAGTGAAACTTTGAGCTCAAAACAGACCATCAAAGTTTAAAACATCTCTTCACTCAAAGAGATCTGAATTCCAGGCAAAGACGATGGAGTGAGTTTATGAGTGAGTATGATTTTGGTATATCGTACATCAAGGGAAAGGAAAATGTGGTCGCAGATGCCTTGAGTAGGAGACCACGAATCTTCTC
>ML788647.1:1472551-1509677 GCA_009831015.1 Picea engelmannii
GATTCTATGAGAGTGGAGAAGGGATTTTGGGAGAGCTCTGAGTATTGGATAGAGGGAAGAATTTTGTGAGTGGCATTGACAAAGTGGACCGGAGTTGTTGGAGGTTTTGGGCTGGGAGGGCTAGGATATCCGTTGATATCCTAGGGCTAGAAGCTAACTAGTCAGTAGGGAGGTCGGTTTTGGGTGGTGTCCTAAAGAAGCAGGAAGGAGCAAGCTGCAGATAACAGCATCAGGCTTAGCAAGTTGCAGATAACAACATCAGAGTTAAGGTATTTAATTCCAATTTATCCATTGTTTAATTAGATTTATTATCCATTGATAAATTTTATATGCGTAAGAGTTAAGTAAATTTGGAGTTATTCTTCTTTATACAACTTGTAGAAATTACAGTACATTTGGTATAAATTTTAAATGTTAATTGAAATCTGGTCTTTACGATCCTCCTATCTTGAATTCAACCAAACATTGTTTAGTGACAGTTACCTGGTGTCCTTTCTGTAGCCACGAAACTCTGTATGGGCTTGGATGATCAGTCGTCTCCAGCTCCAGCTTCTCTACCATCTCGTTTGAAACAAGATTGTCCATGCTACCACTGTCTGTAATGACCTTGCATACCCTGTCCTTGGTCTTGCAAGTTGTCCTAAAAAGTCTGGTCCTTTGGACTGAACTTTCCACCTCCTTCTCGGGCGTCAAAATGACTTTTTCCATCATCAGTGATCTTCCGCCTTCAGCATTTTTTGTTTCAACATCTCGCCTCTGTGCCTTGGCGATGTGAGCTTCTCCAATGTCCTTCTTTTTCTCTAGACACTCATAAGACTTATGCCCATTTTTTCCACATGTGAAGCATGTGATTACTCCACCTCTTCCTCTTCCTCTGCCTCTAGTACGAGGAAAAGTGTTGTTGTCAACATAATCTCCTCTCTGCTAATTATGTTGTCCTTTTTGTTCAGCATATTTCCCCCGCTATGAACTTCCACCTTTCTCTGTCTGAGTTTTAGGTTTCTTCCATTCCTCTTTGGGTTTCTGGTTTCTTTCCTAGGCAATTGACTTACCTATGGGTTGAGTCCTACCTCAGCCCCTCTATCCTTGTTTTTGGTTCAACTTCTCCTCAGCTTTTAGAGCCATATGGTAAGCATCATCCACCATCTGTATGGTTACCATGCTCATATCATCCTATATATCATATCTCAGGCCATTCATATACCTGGCAACTTTTTCATCATCGCTCTCTCGATGACTTGCTCTGATGTTCAGTCTGTAGAATTCCTCAGTGTATTCCTTCACTGTCATCAACTTCTGTCTCAGGTTCTGCATTCTCCTGAATAGAGAAATTTGATAGTCCCTCGGGATGAATTTCGCCTTCATCTTCGTGATGATTTTGTCCCAGCTCTTGATCTTCTGCTTGCCCTTGTAGCATATGTCAGTTTGTAGTTCATCCCACCACAATGTTGCATGTCCTTTCAAGTGTGTGACACCATGTCTGACTTTCTTATCCTCTTCGACATATTCATAGTCGAAGTATGTGTCTAGAGCTCTGATCCAGTCTAGAAGCTCCTCTGCATCCAAGTTTCCCTCATAAACTGGAATGTCCATCTTTGCACTTGCACCCATCCTGGCAATAGCTCTGATCAAACGCTCGTTTGATGCATCTTTAGCTGCAACTTCTTTTTCTCATTCAACTTCAACTTCACTCTCAGAATCACTCAGATCCCCTACACTGGTTATGCATCTTTACGCTACCTCCATGTCTTCGAGTCTATCTCAGAGATCACACATTTGTCTCTCTATGGCTGGATCTTCCATTTGTCGACCTCTTCATCATGGCATTTCTCTATCCTATAGATTGGGTGATTGCACATCCCTTCTCCTGGGCAGCATGGTGAATTCTCTTCTCTGCTACAGAAAGAAAAGAATCTTTCTGAGCTCTGATACCAAACTTGACGCAGGATCGCACCCTCAGGCACGTCCGCTCATAGGATCTTCTCCTCTTCTACGGCCCGAAGAACTCAAAGTTTCTTCTATTTCCCTATTAGGAAATATGCACCCACAGAACTCTCATGGGATCCCCCTCTCTCTGCTCATCGGGAGATCAGAACTCACGACCTCACGAATTCAAAGGTCAATGGTTGGGTGTTAGTTCTATGAATCCCAAAACAATGATATCAGTCAACACTGACCTTTCCCTTCTCCTATCAGGACTTTCTGTATTGCGATCTTGGCACTTGCGATACCGAGCAACTTGGTTCTCCGACCCCCAATGCCCAATACACCGAAACTCCAACACATGGGCGAGTTGTCCCTTCAACTTCCCATCACTTCTATCAGGATTGTAGACTTCACGGCATCCCGAGTCCTGATGTCAATGTTTCGGCACTTCTCGCTGTGAAACTCCAATAACTTGTGCCACCTATCTTCCACTTCAACTCGTGTGGTCCCACACTACGCTACCTCGTCGAGATATCACATTTTGCGACTTCGCTATTCCGGTTGCTATATTCATGGGACTTCAACCCACGAAGCCCCAATGTGCGATGTACGTGTAGATCCAATGGCCCTGACCGACTTGGATCAACGGTTCTCCCCCTCCTGAGCTTTTAGCCTTTAGGAAATATGACGCTATATCTCCCTTGCACCTCCGCAAGATCCTATGGCCCATGAAGATTCATGGTTCATCCTCAGAGAATACCGACCATCTATATTAGCTTAGCAATTCTTGTGAAATGAACCAATTGCTCCTTCGTGAAACTTGTCCTCCTGTGTGCAACTTACGACACTTCTCACCAACCTACGAGGCACAACTTTTCTTCACTGTCCTTCAACAAACTCAAAGGCCTATCCTTCCTGAGCTTTGCTATGACTCTGAGCCTTAGAAAAGACTCCTTGTGCGCACTTCTTGCAGAAACCCTTCGACTCGGCGCTCTCCTGCAGCAGTAATCCTTCAATACTTCACTCAGGTTCACAACCCTGAGATTCTTACCCAGCCTGTGCACTCCTCGCATGGCTCCTATGCCCCACTACACTCTGGGATGAATGAGAACAAAAGCTACCTCTATCTGAACCCTCTATCAACGCACTCCCTGTGGACACTTCAACTACACTCCTTGCATGAATCCTCTGGCTCAAATAGAGAAACAATTGAAACTCATTCCTTCTTCCTCTCAGAATTCAATTCTAACATGAAATCATATACACAGCATGTAAAAGCAAATGTATAA
Organism: Picea engelmannii; assembly: GCA_009831015.1. Classification (NCBI taxonomy): domain Eukaryota; kingdom Viridiplantae; phylum Streptophyta; class Pinopsida; order Pinales; family Pinaceae; genus Picea; species Picea engelmannii. The sequence goes on from ML788647.1 coordinate 1,475,767, forward strand.
CAAGAAGAAGACATTCATGATCATATCAACCTCAATACACAGAGAACAGACACAAAACCATGAATTTGAACCAATCTCTTCTATTAATTCAAATATCTGTACATGGGTGTTCTCAAATAGCTCTCTGCATGCTCCTACTCTTCCTGCTTCAATAATTCTACAAATGCACAAGGAGGGTGTCTATATCATGTTTCCCTCTTTCTTTCTAAAAATTTCTAATCTAATATTAAATTCTATCTACCCATTTCATCTCAACATAAATGCCTCTATCTACTTCAGACGAGAGATTATGGCTCAAGGTCCAATTACAATATACAAAGTATGCTTCATTAACTTATCACATTAATGTTCGTGCAACAGTTTCAAGGTGTTTTCAAAACTGGTGTTGGCGTGTGTCCAGTGGTCTTTTTCCTTCTGTAGTGGCTCGCTTGATGTGGGCGATGCTCCTGCATCACTATGACAAAGAGTTCTCATTCTATTCATGTGCGTATGACATATCAGGAACCTGACATAGCTAGAGTTTTCATCAGTGAGATTGTGAGGCTGTATGGCATGCCTAAAAGGATTATATCTGATAGAGGATCGATGTTTACATGACGATTTTGGACTAGTTTCCAAGAGTCCATGGGAACCCAACTTAACTTTAGTATCACATACCACCCAGAGACAGACAGGGAGACTGAAAAAGCAAACCAAATATTTCAGGATATTTTTTGTATGTACATTATGGACCAAAAAAATCGTTCGGAAGAGTTCTTACAACTGGTAGAGTTTGCATACAACAACAATTATCAAAGAACCATTAAGATGGTGCCTTTTGAGTTTCTTTATAGGTGACCCTGTTGGACACCTTTGAGTTGGGATCAACTTGACGATAGGTTCCTGGTGGGACGAGAAGTGATCCAAGAAATGGAAGATCAAATGAAAACAATAAGATAAAGGATCAAGGAAGTGCATGGTCGACAGAAGCATTATGTCAATGCGCATCATGTCTATCATAGTTATGAAGTAGGCAATCAAGTCTTCTTGCAAGTGAAACCACATAAGAGTTCAATCAAGTTTGGAAATGGTGTTAAAATCTCTCCTAGGTTCATGGTATCCTTCAAGATTATCGAAAATAAGGGGCCTATGGCCTATCGACTAGCCTTGCCTAATTCTTTGAGGCATATGCACGATGTTTTTCACGTATCTGTTTTGAGACATTATGTTAGTGAGCATACAAATGTTATTGAAATGAGTTACTTGTGGGTATTATACAAGGGTGCTCTTATGGAGGAGCTAATCCACCTCCTGGACCATCACGTTTGGCAGCTATGACATTGAACAATATATCAGGTCAAGGTCTAGTGGGAAAACTATAGTCTGCACTCGGCGACCTGGGAAGATGCATATGATATGCGTCAGCAGTTTCCATTTTTTTTAGTAGCTCAACCTATGATATTTTGATACACTTTCTTTTGGCACTTATATACTATGAAACTTTGGGACGAAGTTTAAAATAAGAGGGGATGTATGTAACATCCTTCTCTTGCGCGAACTCTGTGGACTTATTTTTTTAGGACACTTGCATGCATGTGATCCAGGTCATTATACTATTGGCTATTTGATTATGATTGCGAGACATTATGGATATGATGTTATGTTATTTTTGTTGTTTTTACATCGACGGGTGATATTGAATGGGTTCTCTTGAGTTTTCATGACTCTGGACATTGAGGATGTCGAGGCATCGATGAAGCTCTGTGGACTCTAGATCGAGTCAGGGAGTGGACTGTTATGGGTTGAATGTTGTTGATGTGACATATGTACATACGATTAAATTTTATGATGTTGATTATTATTTCTGACATAATTCATTTATGGATGCAAGTTGACGATATCTTTCCGATCAGACTCACATTTGGAGTAGAGGGGTCACGCACAACAACCAAAGACATTGAATGAGAGGTGTGGCAACAACCCTGCCACAACCTACTAGCACTCTCGTCGTGGCTCGAACTATAGGTTAACAATTACCTATTTCGAGAAGACCCACAATGTTGTGAGGGAAGACTATCATAGTCTCTCACTATGATTCTAAGGGGTGCACAATAAGGAAGGGTCCTTATTTCTTAGAGGCCCTTAGTCTCCCACAAGATCACCTGACAGAGTATTGACACTAGGGATTTGATGTCTACCAAATTTAGTCAAGAAGAAAGTGGAACCCTTGGAGAACGTGGTGCATCTTAGAGGGCATGTCGCGCAAAGAAAAAGGAAAGAGGTGATTGGCACCCTTGGAGAATGTAGTGCATCCTGAAGGGAACATCGTTATTTTAACTTGTAAGTTAATAAACCTAGTACCTAGAAAACTATGCCTCCTTAGGACCTGGTCAACCTTAAATAAATGTCATGATAAGTAAATTTAATAACTAATTTTTCCCTTAAGAATTGTCACCAAGCCTAGTGAATTGAAAACCTAGGTCTGAGTAGAACCTTAGAACAAAAAGAATAATTAGACATGTAACAAGAAGGGGGTAAAGAAAATTCAAGCATTAATAATTAAAGTGGAAATTTTAATAGAGGTTTAATTAATAAAAGGGGTATTTGGTTGTTTTATTCTAAACCTACTCATTCTAAACTTAGTTATAAAAAGGGGAACCTTTAAGAAAAACGGAAACTTAAAGAAAAGGGGGAAACCTAGGGAAAAGGAGAAACTTAAAGAAAAGTGGAAACTTAAAGAAAAGTGGAAACTTAAAGAAAAAGGAGAATGTCTAACTTAGTAAGGAATCAAGACTTTGGAACTTCCTATTTATGAACTCAACTAGGAATTAATTAAGGCGTTAGTCATTTAAGAATTGTAAGGGAATAATGGGACATTGAGGAGCATTTTTAGGAACGCTTTTGAGTGGGTGAGGGAAATAGGAATATTTAATTAATTAATAAATTCATTTTCTCGTGCAACTAGGAGATCGGGGTGACATGTCTATGGGGAATTTTTTCCTAATTTAATAAATGAAAAAGGAATCTAATGAGAGTTTGGGAAACTAATGAATAAGAAAATATATAAAAAGGATGGAAAAGGAGGAGTATGGATCACATCTAGCTTGCGTAATGTTACGCTACTGAAATTTCATCTTGTCTTAACTTTCTCTTGTCGGAGTTGGGATACCGAGCTCGGGTAACTAGTGGTATCTCGACCTTGTGAGGTAGGTTGGGTGCTAGCATTCTCTGTTATTGTGTGTGTGGCCCCTTTTCTCAGGGGGAAGTAGAGTAACCCTAGTGTTGGATGGGAGGTACCGGTGAGGTATCATCGATCAACAAGTCAGAGTTGGACGAAGCACGAGCACGAGACAATCACTTCCTATTCGTCGCATTTGGCTACAGTAGGCATGTGAAAAATTGTATTGAATAATAGCTCAATTTCTTGTTCATGCATTTCTTTATTGTCAAAATCTCTCTTGCGTAGATGTTGTTAAAATAAAAGACTCGTTTAGTTATCCATATGAATTTTTATCTGGGCGATAGAGCGCCATGTGAAATTGCAAAAGGGTGACTAAATTTATGTTTCTGAGATTTTTTTTCTTACTACGTTTTATTGTAGTTTTTCGTTTCTTGTTGGGATTATTACTATGTTTTTATTATTACCGAGGAAGATTGTCTTTGGTTCTCGGGCCATTATTTTATTTTACTCTGTGTTTTTATTGTTTTTAATACAAAGAAATTGTGTTTTTATCTTTTGTTCCTTTATCCTTTAATTTATTAGTTTGTTCCTGGGCAGTCGGCCAGGAGCCGAATCGGCTATCTTCCACTCTGGTGTTAAATATTTATATTCAAATGCCCTTCTTTCCTGTGCATGGATAATAAGTGCAGGATAATTTCTCTTCCCAACAAGGAATTCTCTGCTAGCCATTTATTCCCTTCATTTCTTTGTGATTAATGTTGTGATTTACTCTTTGGATTTTGTTTTTAATTTTCCCAACAAATACATTTCTTGTACAACGAAGTTTCTCTTCATTTCTCTATTATTATTGTTTTTTACTCTCTGCATAGTTTATCTCTTAGGCTTAGGCTCAGGCTTAGGCTTAGGCTCAGGCTCACCTCTAGGCCATCATCAAAACCTTTCCCTTTTTCCTGTACTGTATGTCAAGGGGGAATGATGACCTTCGATTCTCAAAGATATTTTTGATCCATTCCTTAATGGAACTGGTGGTGGAATCTACCGATCTAACATTAAAATACGCCCTAGAATACTTTCCCTTCATTTCAATGGTCACTTGATAGGAAATGTCATGAATGGATTTGGACTTGAATCACCCCTACAGTTCAGAGTTCCACTTGGCATCTCGGTTGCACATGTATTCGAGCCAAAACTATAACTTCTCTCAGCTACCAGGTTCATGTTTTATTGTTGAATTGATTATGTGCATTTGATTCTCTATGTTTTGATTCTTAGAGTTGTATTGATTCTCTGCGTATTGATTCTCTGTGTTTTGATTATCTATTTTTTATTCTCTACATTTTGATTTTCTGCATTTTTATTCTTAGAGTTGTATTGATTCTTTGCATTTTGATTCTCTATGTTTTAATTCTCAAAGTTGTATTGATTCTATGTGTTTTACCTTAACTCACATATTTTTTCTAGCCTAGCATCTCTCTCTACGATTTTCCTTACACCCAACTCTTTATTGGTTGGCCCTTACCAATGAATTTCCTTTTAGATCTCTTGTTGGAGATTTTCGCCCAGACACTGGTAGTTCAGAAATTTCTATTGAAATTCGTAGAAGGTGAATGACCTGGTTTATATTTGTTTCAAGGTTAACAACGTGAATATCTACAAGAACTATAAATTTAAAAAAAAACTGAAAAATTGGACTTGTATATTGTCAAGTTCATTTATATGTAAGGTTGGACATATATCTAGTTGAATAACATTGCATGGTATTGTTTATTACAGACTAGTAAATCTGGGTGCTCAACAATGTCTTGTTTTCCCTCTCTCTTTTATAATGAATAGAGAAAAGTGCATTTCTCCTTATAGGTGATTACCCAGATTTCATATACATTGTCGAGTACTTCTACTCAAGCCTTTTTCATTATGGTATTTTGGGAATTTCTACATTATGGAAGGACCATGTCTTGGTATCTTTCCTGGCTTCATCAATCAATTTAACAAGGACAAAATATATATTTCCTGTGTAGGTTTGAATTCCAACCTTGATATTTATTTTCAGTCAAACCTTGAGTTCAATTATGATACCATTAAGCTATTTCCAAATTTCGAGTAAGGCTTTGTCCAATCCATTTTAATGGACAATCTATGAATTTTCAAAAGTATTTCTTGTTGTGGTTTGGGTTTATTTGGCTCGTGATGGAAAGGATTTCAACTATAAACAAAAAGAAAAATATTTTTAAGTGACTATAGAATTTGTCTCTCATATGTGTAGCTACTACAAGAGAAACAACCACTAGTGAAAGAAACAAAACATAGACTAAAAAAATAGTTACAAATTCGATAATAACTAAACTAGAAATTGAGCGTAGGGAATATATCAAAAGTAACCTTTGATATCTAGTTAGGTGTTATATTCTATATTAATTATTTATTTACATGTTTATTTTCCTCTATATGTTTATCTCCTCTAGCTATGGTTTGAATATGTTCTTATAATAACTAATGTCGTGTTTTGCATATTGTTAAATACAATAGTAGTGGTGAATATGGGAGTGAGTATTATTGGAACCATCAAAACGTTTTGATATAAAGAAAGGTCACATAGAAAACAATGACAAGGTAATAAAAATAGATCACAGAGAAAATAATGACACGGTAACTAAAAAGTAAAAAAAATGGTAAAAATTTACTAAGTTGGAGTCTAAGGAAAGTAATATAGCCACTAGTTCTAATGTAAAATTGTTGAGATATTGAAATGTTCAATATTATACAATTAGTAAAATACTTATAGAGCTAGAGTTCTAGTGAGGTAAGATAGAAACTACTTCTAGTATAACATTGTTGAGATATTAAAAATTTAATACTTTAATATAGCATTGTTGAGAGGGTTCTAGCTACGTGTGTCATCAAGATTGTTAGTTTGGATTGATTGATGTTTCTTTAGTTAGTAGGCGTGGTATTGCATGAGTTGGTTGATTAGTCATTTTATAATATTTATCTGATTGAATGTTTTTGTAATTTGCTTCCAACTTTTATGATGTGCTAATATGCTATGATATTTATGTTTATGTGTCACTATCCTTCATTGATGCATTGATTGCGACATTACTGATTTCCATGATGAGTAATGGGTACCTCTTTAATTATGATTAGTGAATAGGCATTGTCATGATCAAGTGTTGGTGTTGAATTCTTAATGCAAAAAAAAAAAATTACCTTTTTGCTCTGACCTGTCTTAGGTGTAATTAGAGGACGTCATAGGGGGAATATACAAAAAATTTCAATCCCAAAATAGGTCTTAGGAAAGGGTTCCCTCTCTCACCTATAGTGTTCCTTTTGGTGGTTGAAGGCCTATATATATTACTTAGCAGTTTAAAGGAAAAAGGTCGACTTAAAGGGGTGAGGGTATCCAAAGATCTCTACATAACTTACTTGTTGTTTGTTGATGTTTTGTTATCTTTTAGAAATGGAACTACTTGTCATAAATTGGGATTTTCGTAAAGTTTAAGAGTTGGATTAGATAAATTGATAGGGTTTCAATATTATCCTACATGATCTCAAGGATTAATAAATTATTTGTCATCCAATAACATAATTTTCTTATTTGATGTCTATGACAAGAAGGACATATGAATGTGGTTATAAAGGTGGATGATATCATAAAGATGGGGACTAGAGGGTGCTTGGAGTGAAGAGTGGAGAGGTTTCAATTTCTCTTTGACCACAACTATAATTTGACTCTAAGAACACCAGGACACAATCGTACAAGCTCTAAATGAAGTAGGTGGAACATACAACGTAAATATAGGATATAAAGTATCCATAACACAAAGTGATGTGTGTGAATGGTTTTATTTGTTGAAACTCAAAGTCCCTTTTAAACAAAGGATACTTGAAATATCCCCAAAAATATTAAAATATTAAAGTCTAAGTGCACTTGGGAATAAATTTCCATTTTTGGAAAATTCAGATTTGAAAATTATTTGCCATTTATGGAAAATCTAAATTTCAAATTTTATTATTGTAATTAATTATTTATGACTGTTGGGAAAATATTTGACTTTCCCAACTAACTTTTTGATTGTGAAACATGTGAAAGAAAAACTTTTTATAAATTAAATGCTGGAAGACAAATGGAACAACCAAGTTAAAAATAGTTGACAATGACTCCATGAGTGGGGAACAGATTTGAGTTGCCTCGAGGCTGATTTTTACAAGTGAAAAATGTGGGATTTTACCACTAGCATCCCCTAAAAATCAGGGATTTGTAAATCTGTGAATTTCCCAAGGAGGGAAGGAAATACCTAGGCACAAGATGCATATAAATACAACATATGGAGGAGGTAGGACATTGCTTAGTATGTTGGATAAAGGCAACTAATTGTTGTTATGAACACTATTAGTGTGAGGTAAGGAAATTTTAGATATGTGGAAGGTGACTATAGCTAAGTAGGATCATTTCAGTTTTGCCCTTATGGACTCATGGTCAGGCTAGGGGGTGAACTGGGCAGGTAAATTTGGTTGTTTTGTTCTACGGTTGGGTGGAACACGACTGCTCCATTTGTGTCCCAACATCAAGTTCTCATATATGTACCTTTACTTGCATTCCTTATCATTGTTCTTATTGATTATTAATTGTTAGGAAATGAGAGGGTTTTATGTGATGATAGTATATACATATATGTATATGTGTTCACTTGGCAGAAATAACAAAACCTTTGTATGATCTATTAGTCATGAAATAGGGATAGATAGATATATAAATGAATGCATTTACAAATATAGGTAATCGTACCTAAATAAATGATAGCATTGTTGTATGTTCCTGTTATCATTAAATATGGTTACACGTCTATGAGCAACTGTATATCTATCTATCTATCTATCTATCTATCTATCTATATATATATATATATATATATATATATATATATATATATATGTTCATGCAAAATAAAATGATAGATATGGTTGTGTGTTTCTATTAGATATTAATAGATATATAAGTGGATGTATATAAATATATGTGTTTATGCATAAAGGAATGGCCATATTCCTAGTAACCTTTGAATTAAAATATATTGAATTACTATTTCAAATCTGTACAAGTACCATAAAGAGTAGATGGGATGAATAACAATCCTCATATATGTTTACATATTCTTTATCTTATCAATAACCACATAAAATAGTGAATTCATTAGTCTACAAATGTATGGCAAAGTAATTATTACATTCAATGAGCCTTGTTCAAAATGGTTTCAGACAACTTATACATTAAATTGAAAATAATTACAAAACAACTCGTGTGTCTATGTGATCATGGTTCAAATTATTATAGTGGAGTACTATAGGCCAAAGACTCCATTACCACTTGTAGACAAAATCTACGAAGAATTGCATAAGTTTGTATGCCAAGATCATAACTCGTATACCTTTTCAAGTGAGAAGGCTTTCCTTGATCTGCTTCCCTCGATTGTATAAACTTGCAAAGGATAACAATGCAGGTTCAGTAAACTGTACTATCATTTTTTAAATGGAAATTAATTATAATGAATAGGAAAAAAAAAAACTTAGCTTGAATTCGACGAAGAACCACATTGCCATTGGATCTTGTGTGAGAATCTGTCAATGATCCAAAGGGGGAGGAGTGGACCCAAAATCATCTTATGGGTACCCTCGCAAAACAAAATGGGGCCCCATCATTAATTTAATGTAACTGTAAATAATTCTTTTATATACATAGAGTATAAGTTGTGATTTATATAGTGTTAAAATAACACATATAGCACAATGTACGAATCCCCATAGAGGGTAAGTGATGCATTTGTTGACAGGTGTAAGTGACACACCGTCAACTGGAAGGTCAAATTCGGACCGGGGTTGTCTAAATAACCCAAACCATTTGGAATGAAATGACCCGATAGGTTTAATGGCTCTGTTGTCAAACTAAAGTCCTAAAAATAATAAAAGAAATGAAACTAATACAAAATCTATGATTCTAACAAATGATATATTACTTACTAATGTTTATTAAGAAGAAATGTGAATATACAAATGATTATAAACAATCTATATAAAGTTTACAAGGTTTACTTGAAATCTTGCGAAAATGAATGTTTATAATAATGTTTCAAAATAAGATAAAGTAAGAACATACATCTTTTTGTTTTTTTTTAATGTTTAAAGAGTTTAAACTAATAAATACTAAGTAAATACAATTGAAACAATAACACATAAACTATCAAAGCTAATTATTGCAATCATCGTCTCATTCATATATACACAAATCTGAATAAAAGAAAGCAGTGCACTTACTAACCTCTCACTGATCAACAATTCTAAGCTAAATTCATCTCTCTGTATTTGTATGAGATCCTCTTAACCTTTGTCAAGTGTAAACCTATGAAAAAAGAAAGCATAATAATTCCTAAATAAATTCAAGGAAGTGTTTCATATTATGGAGCAAGTTTATAACGACAAAAAAACAAATAATTATATATCTTGTGACCTTGAAATGTCCAATAACTGAAAATAAAAGAAATTCCAATTCTCAGGAATGGTGTTACCAGCTATCTAGAATCATATGTAAACTCAAAATACTTGAATAGATTATCAATCACAGAGATAAACTAAATCAAAATATAATGAACAACATAAAGAAAAACATGATATAAAAAATTATATTCAAAATAGTCTAAAGCTAATTCAATACAAATAAAGTTTCATATTCAAAATTTATATGAGAAACAATATTAACATTGCACAATCTACAAAATCACAAAACCCAAAGAGTAAATTGTTTTCTCATATAGTTTCAACAAAATATGTTCATCATATAGTCCAGGAAGAACTTTTTGGATAATAGATTCTTAAAGATCGAAAAAATTAATATATAAATGATAGCAATTAACCATGTATTGATAAAAAAGACTAAAGCTAATTTATATCAATGCATAATCAATTATTCAAAGAATATGAAGATATTATAATGAAAATAAAACCATTTTACTCACGGGACAAAAGCCATTAAGCAACCTGGAATTCCATATTCTTCTTTGAAAATACTTGTGCATTCTCCTAAAGATTCCAACCATTCGTTACTGCATTTGAAAAGAAAAAAGTTTACAAAAGAAACAATATACAGAAGAGAAAGGATAAAAATCTTCCTCTCAATTTCTTGGATCTCCATGGCTCTGAACTTTCTCATATATTTATATAATAAATGAATAGTCTGGGCATCACTAATAATTTCCGCTACATGAAATTGGCCTCATAAAGAGACACAAATATCTCTCAAATCGTGCATTAGTTTGGGAATTGTTTTATGAAGAACCTAAATGGGTCCATTTGGGAGATGGGTTTTCAACCGTTTCTTTAAATTCCTCATAGTTTGGCTACAATTAGTCTCTCAAAATCATGTCTCTATTCTTGACGCATTTCCAAATTTTATTTATTGTTGCTCATAATTTTATTTGCAGCAATCCAATATTATTTTTGGATCAATGATCTTGAACGTATTTAGATAATAAAATCAAGCCATGATCAGATCCATACCAAATAACTAATAATAGAAACCTATGAAACAAAAAGAAACCCAAATTAATAACCTATAAATTGTGAATAAAACAAAATCTAGAATAATAAAATAAAAAATGAATTTAAACTAACTATAAGTTCTAAACAAACATTGTTTATAATTTCCTTTCAAATATAATCTTAAAATTCTATAAGCTTCAAGTTAATGGAGAAGAGAAAAATATTAATTTTGGTTTTTTACAAAATCAAACAAATGATAGATAATAATAATAATTATTATTATTATTATTTTGAAATGAGATGCAAAATGAAAAAAGAATTTAATTAATTAATATCACCAAATGATTTTATGAAAATGAGAAACCAACCAAGATATTATTTGATGAAGTATTGAACCCATTATTCAAAATAATCAAGCTTGCTAATGAGAAAAATAAAGAACACATAATCATAATTTAAACGAAAGTAAATAGTTGATAAAAATTAATGTTTTTGTTTAAATTGAGATTTCTATGCTCGTTTCTAAATTTTGACATATACTCTTGTAATGAATGTCTCATACTATTGTGAATGTCTTAAGTTTGTCTCAAAGAAAGCCAATGTATGGAACTATTTGAAAAGGTTGATTCTGTAGCTCATTCTAATTATCAAGATTCTAATGGGGGGCCTTTAAATTTTGTAAACAATTAGGGGGGAGTTGTTGGGGCCCAACAACATTGCATGCATAGAAAATGAATTACGAGTTACATGGCCCTTTACATAGTTTCAATTCATGACTGTAGAAACAAGGATTGAACCCGATAAGCGGTCGAACCTTTTTGTAAATCCTTCAACTCTAACCAAAGAAATTTAAGTGGCCACGAGAAAATCCACAGAGGCAAACATTCCAAACCAAAGGACATAGTCAGAGTACGAGTAATGTCTAAATTTTTACTATGCATAAACCAGAAGTAAATTACGAATTTCTATATAAAACACAAAGGGAAAATTTATGAAGAGAGGGTTGGGGTTGATATTTATATTACATATGAATATGATATATAAAACATAAAGTGAAGTTTGTGAGACATAGTGTCAATTGTTGCCGATGTGTATTCATTGTAGGAAACACCGAATGCAAAATTTACGAATATAGGGTTACATTTTTTCCCTATTTATATATTGTTGTTTGGAGCACAAATGGTAACTCACGAACATAGGGTTAATTTTGTTCTTATATATATAGTGGTAGTGAAAATACATAGAATGCATCCACGAATTCCATAGAGGTTTTATCCTATACATATACATATTCATGCAAAGATAAATTACGAGTTCCATAGGGTGGTAAAACAAACATGCATAGTAGAACTCCATAAGGAATAAAAAGAAAATTTACATATATGCTTATGCAGAGTATCCATTACTAAAGTCCACATAGTACGAATATAGTTACCTAGAACCTATGTACGAATTAAAGTGTTGACCTATCTACATAGTGTAAAAATTATAGGATTTTTCCACAGAGAATAAATGAGCACATATGGGTAAATGGTAGGGTTAACATTTCTATAACGGTGGATATAGGAAAATGAAAAATGACTACCGATAGATAACTATCATAACGTTTTTGACCATGAAGGAACCCTAATCAATGATAGAATAGAGGTAAAAAACAACCAGCCAAGAAAATACTACAGGTCCAGTCCCAAGAAATTTAAACCCACTCGAGCCCTGGGAGGAAAATACTTATGGAGGCATTGCTAACCCTCAAAAGTTCCGAAACAAATTTTTATTCATGAGTTACATAGTACTAAATAAATGAATTTCTTGTTTACCTTACGCAAAAGATGAATCAGAGATGCGTTACCTCCTCCCTTTGTGTTTACCAAAGTCGAGCTCCCATGTCGTCAGTCGTGTAGAGTAGGGGCAAGGTTAGCTTACATAGCAAAGACCATTTTCGTGCAAAGTCAATCTTTACAATGAGAAAATGGAAGCATTTTCGCACAGAGACAATCGTTACAATGAGAAAAGGGAAAGCAGTGGATAGTTGTTACCTCAGGTCTCGTTAGAGGAGTGATGCGGTGGTTACGCGCTAGTACCTCTTCCATGTGAAACAACGGATATGGCGGGTCTACACTGGACATGGTGGCTAAAGTGTCAATTCTGGGAGGTACAATTTAGGTCTCCATTAATGGATTAGCTAGGAGTTAAATGTTAGACTTAAATCCTCCATTAAACCATTTTCAAACCAATTTATTGTTGGGTCATGTTTCCAGTCAGTTAGGGTTATGACCTATATGCACGTAATGGTATATGCTCACCACTATAAGCTAAGGGAATTCTTGTATGGTTCCCAACATGTTAAGCCTTATGATTAACAACAAATATATTGTTGGGGAATGTTTCCATCATATGCTAACCTTGTAGAAATTTGTGTGTTAAATGATAACCATATCGTTAGACTAAAATCTTGTAGCCATATTATGCTGTATAATTAAGCGATATGCAATACTATGGATAGGTTTAGTGACATATTTTAAACGAGATATTTATGTTATGGATAGTGTTGTATATAGTATCCACGAAATAGATATTATGGTAAAAAATATATGCATAAGCATGTTGATATAGATAGAGTTAAGGTTGTGATAGTTTATGTGATAAAATATTTACATATACCTATCGACATCGATAGTTTCAGCACTATGGAATCAATATGATAGTTACATAGTAAACTATATGAATGTATGTTATCATTGATAAGTGCTAATTGTTATGGATATACTATATGATAGTATTTAGTCTTCAAGTTATTATGCACTGTAATTGTTGTATAATGTAACTTAACGCAAAAATGGTAGATATTCTAAGGGCTATGATATCCTTGGTCGCAATTGTACTATTTACAAAATAAGTGTAAGATTCTAAATCCAGTAGCGATGATAAATCTACTCATCTTACAATAAAGGAAAATAAAAATGTCTTTGATCAAATGTTGAAGAGTCAAGGAGTTTTAATGTCCCCAAATAATTTGTTTTTATTTTATTTTGAGAAATTTGGGGTACATTACAATACTCCTATGGCTACCCTCAACAACAAATTTCTAGCATGGGATACCCTTCAAAAGGGTTTGGCCTGGTCATGGGTATTGAGTACTTTGCATGGAACAAGACGAGAGTATATGATAAATATTCGTCTCATGCCACTTCATTAAGGATCTCGATGTATTCTGAAAAGAATAATTGGAGGGAAATGAAGATAGGAAGGGTATGCTTTAGAAGCTTTGGAAAAACATATGAAGGAAGAGGATACATGAAGGGAACATCACTTTTTACTTGTTTTTTGGGGGAAATTTGGTTTATAGGGAATGTATCCCTATTCCAAGACAATATCATCACTCGTATGATGGTATATTATGAGGATAAGGGGTGTACAAAGCATATGGTCGTGTGATAAATATGAAGAAAAAAATATTTCAAGAGGTGGAAAACAATTCAAAACCTCATGGTTTCTTTTCTGGTGCTTCAAATGATAACCCACATTGGAGTGGGGCATGAGAAGATTTATACATTTAGATAACACAATGGATTCACTTTAAATTCAGCTTAGTGTGCATGGAAAATAATGTAGTGGATGTACAAGTAGTCTCCATTCTAAATCGCTTAACATTAGAGATTGGGATTAGGTATATACGAATTTGTGGAGATTCATAGATTATTATTTCTTCACTTAATGAAACTATGTATATTAGAATTCAACTCTTATTTAAAATTATAATGGGGAATAAGGAACTTAAATCACACTTCAATTTCTTCTTATAAAAACATTTGATGACATAGTACAAATAACTTCCATATAGACTTTCCAAATATGTCTTTATGGTCAGTGGATATACCCATATGATGTGTATAGTTTGATAAATATTCTATGCTTAGAGGTATGGATCAAATATACCCTAATAAAAAGTTACAAGAATTGTAAACTCATCATATTTTAACCATTGGGCATTAAATTTAAAAGGGATAAATGGTTATCATAGTTCAAGTCATGCATTTTTGGGGTTGAAAACATAGGTTTTAGTCCCCAATCCATGATTTTGCGGATCATAAGACATATATGAATCCATAGACTAGAATATAGGCCCCAGAGGTGCAATATTTTCCATACAAAGGGAAAATTAACCTAATTTCTCTATATTTTCAGCTGAGCTATCTCAGTTTTAGATTTCCTTTTGTTTCATTGTCGAAGTAATATTGAAATGTTTTGTTGAATATATAGACTAAAATTCACTTTGAGAAGTTGATGTGTTTCCTTGATCATCAAAGTGTGTTCATTTAACTTTTTGTTTCCAATGTCCTTCAATTGGATTAACATAATAGTTTAACTTCTTCTCATAGAATGACCTTAGGTTTTCAAGACAATAGGAGAGACAAGGTTTACCAAACCATCTCTTGCTTGAAGTTTTGATGAAGTTTAAAAACTATTGGTTGGATATTAATAACTTTATCATGGAGGTATTAGATTAGAATCCCATCAATTCCCTTAGGAACAATGGTTAGTTTTGATTCATCTAAAAATGCACAATAATCATATATAAATGCAACGAATCAATAAGGATGAAATGTTCACCTTTAATGACTTAAGATTCTAATTTTTATAGGGTTTAGTGGAAAAAGTTCAAGTTTCTCACCTTCTTCCTAATGACAAGAGTATAAATGAGATTTATGTACAATATCCAATAAATACAATTCTTCTCTTGGCTACAAGTGGCTTTGTTTTAAGTCTTTCCTTGAGGGTTGCTTGAACAAATTGTGGAAAGTTGAGCCCAAGCAAATTGTTTGAACAAATTGTCATTACCATAATAAACGTTATCAACATAGTTACCAACTTAACGAGAACTCTACAGAGTTCTCATTTTTGGGGGTGTCCAATTTTTTACCTCGTTTTTAAAAATGGTGATACCAGTAGCAACCTCCCTCCATTTTTAGGTGGTTTTTTGATTTTTTGATTTTTTCGATCCACAATGTTTCCACATTATTTTTTTAAATGCTTATTTTTCATCTATTTTCAATTTTTTCTAAAATTTTTTTTATTCAACGATGTTTTTAGTCATTTTTTCATGCTTATTTCAATCTTAAAAATATTTTTTAGCATTCACTTTTTTGATGTTACAATTTTTCAAATAATTTTGTCTCCATTAATTTATTGTTCCACACTTTTTAAATATAGTGAAAAAAATCATTTTTAACACATTGTTTACCTTTACTTCAATACAATGAAAACACTTGTAGTTAAATATGTAATTAACCTCCTGTTAAGTCATGACATCAAGCCTCATGTAACAACTGCAATATTTTTTTTTTTTTTGTGTGTGTGTAGGAAGGTAAAAATGACATTATACTCAACAACGCAACACGACAATGGACACCATGCAAGAAACTCATGCAACAACAACACAACGACCTAACATAGGAGCACATCAATCACCTAGAAGAAATGTACAACATTCAACCGACAATAATAAGAATGACTACCCACTCGTCCTACCCTACAATGGTTAGGACCTCCAGGACACTTAAGAAATGCTCAAGCCCAGGTTCCCATCGATTTTTACCATTTAAGGTCTTAGGGCTAGTGACTGTTCTGAGGAACAAGGAGGTGTCTACATTCCCCCCCCGACACAAGAAGACCAAGCACACTGAAGTTTACCAACCAAGTACAAACATTTATTATAATGAACAACAACCCTGAAGGGAAGTGCAAGATAAAAAGGACCTCATCAACTACCCAACCATTAATCCAGGCTAAATGGTCAATATCTATGATCTAAATTGACGTTAATTACATATCAATGAACCAGTCTAAGTTTATCTTAGATTTACAATCTGATAGTAGGTCACATTTCAATTATTTTCTAAATACAACTTTATGTTAGCATTGAAATCATTTATAAATTGCAACTAAGTCAACATGTTAATTTAATTTAGCATTAAGAACGATCTAAATTAAAGGTTTAAAAATATAAATATACAATGGTACCAATTCATAATATAAATTCTCGCAAATGATTAACATAAAGTAACATGGTCGAGTCATTAAAAGAAATGCTTGTTAAGTCGTGAAAACTAACTATTTCTTTTTCTCAAGGTAGTTCCTAAGAGAATCATCAATAAGTAAGGGAGTCTTTGGCATTATTTCCTTGGAATTCCTATTGAATATGTAAGTAGTAAAAATGATAAAAATAAGTGAGAAGGTTTAATCAATTACTTCTAGGAGAAGTTATTCTTAAGAGAAGGTAATGAGTGCTTAAACTTGATTACAAGGTGAGTGGAGAAATTTCTAAAGTTTTAACTTATTGACCAACCCTTTTTAAACCAAACTTCTCTTTAATAATTAAATCCCCTTCCCTTAATAAACTAAAAGTCACCATTAGAATCATTCTTTTTTAAGGAACTTACTATTCAGTAAATAGTCATGGTCATCTCTAATTTAATAAATAAGAGTCATTCCTTTTTCATTTAACTTATTAGTCCATCCCTGTTGGCAAGTTATTGAAGAAGAAAGTTGATAATAAGTGGAGTCACATTTTAGCAAGGATAGAATGTGAATAAAAGTTATTCTGGTAAGATTTCACTCCATCAATTCCTTAATGTTTCAGCCATTTGAATTAAACAAAAACGGATTTAATCAATAGCATTGATAATTATCTAGAGCAGGTTGGGTTAACTAATTTAGAAATAATCTAGAACAAAACTAGATTTAACTAACATTTCAACGAAATGGAAATTCACCGATTCATACAACAATTTTCTTCTAATTAAGGAATACAGATTCCCCCCCGCTCAGAAACACAAAGTGCAGATTGCTATAAAAAGGGATGATTGGTAAATCGCTGACTAAGACCATAGTGATTTACTGTCTGAGAAAAATAAAGGTATCCCTTCTAAAGGGATAGACTCAATGCAATCAATTTCAGCAACCATGGTCACACCATACTAAATTACTACCAATCAACAAATTTAATCACGATCAGGCTTGGATATCAATTGTTGTCTACATAAAGCGTTTTAATACTATAAATCCACAGTCCCACAATACGCCTAAGTCTGTTACAACATATTAAGTTGGCAGTGGATGGAGGTAACTTCGCTGTGTAAATCCTGGTGGGAATAATACTAAAGTTGTGGGCACACATGGGAAAATGCTTATTACATTAAGTGGATGCCTCCAGATAAATCGCTACCCAAAAGGCTGACAAATCAATAACCAAGAATGCTATTGAAGGACTATGTGTAAACATGGTGCAAACAATGTTATCGCTGTGTAAACATGGTGCGTACATTATTCGAATCTGGAAAGTAACAACCATTTTAAGTAAATAAATTTCCTATAAACATTAAATCATGATAGTAGCAATTTGGGGGAAGGTGAATAGGACTGGGATAGATCGTGTGAGGGAAACCGCAAACTCAAAACGAGACCCATGTACAGAAATGCAATCATAAAAATCCATGTAACAAAAAGAAAATTTGGGTCAATTCGAAAAAAAGGGTTTGCTGGTACAAGAAATATATGATGGTAACTGAAGGGAGGGCGAATACACTCAACATGACCCAATGCAGATAGGGGGATGAGAACACACCACCTACGAATTCATGGTAGACAGTCATATACAGTCACATTTAATTTTATTTTTTTTTAAATTCGAGGAAAATCAGTTACACGGTCAAAATTCCAAGCTAACGCAGAGGAACTATTACTCAGCCAATACTTTGTTCAACATAGATAGGGAATAGCAAGTCGATTTGTAATAAAAAAATAAAAATTTCAACCACAATCCAAGAAAAATTTTCTTGTGCATTGCTAGGATACCATTACACGTCGACTTAAAAAAATTCTTCCAAGAACAACATTGGGTTAAAATTGATCCACCAAATAAAGACGGGGTAAATCAAGACAATGATGAATATAAACAAGCTGAGTTTAAGGAAAAACTTCGTCAGCAATCACAGTGCAGGGTTAATTGAATGCATCAGGGCACAAGGTGAACCTTCAGCTAAAGACAAACATCGAGGATAGATGACTAACAGGTGCATCCTTCGCTCGTCATCCTCACATAGAAAAGAAGGGCATTGAGATCCATAGTTCTTTTAACGCTAAGGCGATGACCGTAGATCAGGCTCCTCACTGGCTGCTCAGGTGAGGACTGAGGAGCTAAGGACTAAAGGAAAACAACCAATAAGGACACAATCATTCACAAATAGGTGGTCAATACATGTGTAACACAAAATCCATGGGAGTCAACAACCATCGAGCTAGGCTAAGGAAGGTTCCAGTCATCAATTTTTTTTTAAAACAGAGCATTATTTTATTTTTCCATTAAATAAGCATACACAAGAATAAAACCTACAACATATACTATACAAAATGAAAAGAGAGTACCGTTGCATGTTTTCCCGCTCTGAGTGACAACCACGTACTTCGTGCAACTCCTGCTCTTCGACCATCGAGACTTCACTGGTACCCCCCAGCAAATGCTAGGGGTACTCTTCTTCCCCCTTAGCCCCCTGAGATGCAAAGGGGCCACACACACTATCTAGAGATTTCGACTAGCTTCTAGCTCACCTCACAAGGTTGAGCTACCACTCCTCTCCGAGCTGGGTATCCCAACTCCCATAAGTAAATCAGTCAAGTAGATAATTATACAACATAACGTTATGCAAACAAAAGATCCCCCTATCTCCATCACCTCCCTTCATTATATAGAGTTTTTTGGTTCCTGACTTTCCAAAAATTATCTCTTAGTTAAGTTTTTATAAGTAATTTCCTAAAAATTCTTCTTCATACAAGTGTCACCCATCCCCTACATTCCTCCATTATTTAATTTCTTTAATTAATTAATTACCTTATTTCCCTCACCCACCTAGAGTTACTCTTTGAATCACTCCTAGGTGTCCCCAAATTCCCTTACAGGTTTTAAAGGCTTTCCGTATTATTGAATTGCTAAATTTAGTTTAAATTAGAAAGCTCTTAAATGGTAGATTCTTTACTAAGTTGACTTTCCACTTTTTCCCTCAAGTTCCCCTTTTATGTTTACCTCTTTTCCTAGTTTCCTAATATTTAAAATTTTCCCTCTTTCCCCTTTTTACTTAGAACTCAAAAAGACAGGTGTGGAAATTTAACCCCTTTTTCCCTTTTCTTATTTAATTAGTATATTTTAATTTATTAAGGTAATAAAACACTTAATTCCCTTTTTAAATTTTAATCCAAAAGATCTATTTTTGAAACAATTTATTTCTTACTCCCTTCATGTTACAAGATTTAATGAAGATCATAATTATTATTCATGTGGTTTTTATTTTTATTTTTATTATTATTATTATTATTATTATTATTATTATTATAGAGAGAGATAAAATTTTACCACTAGCACAGTTTAGACTTAAACCATAAATTTTTGTATTGGGCAAAATTTAATTAGGGAATTTGTTTTTTAAATCCTTAACACGTTATTCGTCCTAAGGCCATCTAGGTTCATTCCTCTATCATCAACAATCTAGTGTTCCCTTCAAGATGCACTAGGTGCCCCAAGGGTGTCAGTCGCCTCATATGTTCCCTTGCGCGATGTGCCCTTCAAGATGCACTACGTGCTCCAAGGGTGGCATTTGCCTCATTTGTTCCCTTGCGCGATGTGCCCTTCAGGACGCACTACATTTTCCAAGGGTGCCACTTGCCTCTTGACGGACTTGGTAGGCATCTCTAACCCCTGGATTCAATACTCCACCAGGTGAACTTGTGGGAGACTAAGGGCCTCTAAGGAATAAGGCCCCTGCCTTATCGTGCACCCCTTAGAATCATCATGAATGATTATCACAGTCTTCTCTCATTGCATCGTGGGTTCTCTCAAACTAGGTATTCGTTAACCTACAGTTTGAGCCATGACGGGAGTGCTAGTAGGTTGTGGCAGGGTTGTTGTCCACGCCTCTCTCTCAACATCTCTGGTAGTCATGTGTGACCCCTTTATCCCATTAGTGAGTCTGGTCGACAAGCTATTGTCTGACTGCATCATCAACAAATCATGTCAGAACATATCCATATCATATCCTCTAATCAAAAGCACTAAAATCATAGTGAAACAATCAAACCCCAAATGGTACACTCCCCGACTCGATCCGGAGTCCAAGGGGTTCCATCGATGCCTCGACATCCTCTAGGTCCATAATCCTACACACTTAGTAAAACTGAGTCAATAACAACTATCTATGTTGAGGCGAAAAAACAACATGTTATCATCCCATAATGTTGCATAATCAAAATCAAAAGTTTTAATAGCATAATAATGTGGATCACTTGCGAGCAAGAGTCCTCAAAGAATAAGTTCACTCAGTGTGCCAGAGCGGGATGTTACAAACACCCCCTCTTGGTCTAATATTTTTCCCGAAGTTTCACAGTATATATGCCGAAATAAAGTGTATCATAGTATCATATGTCTATCTATCAAACAAAAATGGAAACTGCTGGCGCATATCATATGGGTCCTCCCAAGTCGCCAAGTGTGGACTATAATTGTCCCACTGGACCTTAACCTAATCTATAGTTCAACACCGTAGCTATCAAACACGATGATGCAAGATGCATACTAGCTCAGTTGTGAGTGCCCCCTCGTTTGATACCTGCAAGGAACTCATGTCAATAACATGTGTAGGATCACTAATATAATGTCTCAAAATAGATACATGAAAAACATCGTGCATACGCCTCAAAGAATCAGGCAAGGCTATTCTATAGGCCATGGGCCCCTTTCTCTCCACAATCTTGAAAGGTCCCATGAACCTAGGAGAGAGTTTATCTCCCTTCCCAAACTTGATTGAATTGTTATGTGGTTTAACCCTCAAGAAGACTCAATCACTAACCTCGTAACTATGATCGACACAATGCGCATCGACGTAACTCTTCTGTTGATCTTGCGCTTCTTTAATCCTTTTTCTTATTACTTGCATTTGTTCTTCCATTTCTTGGATTACTGTTGGGCCCACCAAGACCTTATCCTCAAGTCGATCCCAACTCAAAGGCATCTAACACGGTCTCCTGTAAAGAAACTCAAAAGGCGCCATCTTAATGGTTCTTTGGTAACTGTTGTTGTAAGTTAATTCTACCAGTCGTAAGAATTCTTCCCAACACTTTTGTTGGTCCATCACATACATGCACAACATGTCCTCCAAGGACTGGTTCATTCGTTCAGTCTACCCATCAGTCTCTGGGTGATATGCAGTACTAAAGTTAAGTTGGGTTCCCAAGGCCTCTTGTAAAATCATCCAAAATCATCTAGTAAACACTAATCCTCAATCGGATATAATCCTCTTAGGCATGCCATGCAGCCTCACAATCTCACTGATGAAAACTAGCTATGTCAGGTGCCTGATATGTCGTACGCATAGGAATAAAGTGAGCAGTCTTTTTCAAAGTGTCTACTACTATGAAAATCGAGTTATGTCTCCTTGACGTCAGTACCAATACCACTATTAAATCCATAGAAATAACCTCCCATTATGATTCCGGAATAGCGTGTGGTTGTAGTAATCCTGCTAGGTGTTTATGTTTAGCCTTTACCTATTGACATTCTAAACATCTGGCCACATAGTTGACTATGTCTTCCTTCATTCCCTTCTAGAAGAATAAGGGTTTAAGGTCTGCCCTCATCT
This sequence comes from Picea engelmannii, assembly GCA_009831015.1. Classification (NCBI taxonomy): domain Eukaryota; kingdom Viridiplantae; phylum Streptophyta; class Pinopsida; order Pinales; family Pinaceae; genus Picea; species Picea engelmannii. The sequence goes on from ML788647.1 coordinate 1,498,141, forward strand.
TCATGACTCTCGGGTGAGCCATGTATACTGCTCTATGAGCCTCTCTTAGGATTAACATCCTCAACTCGTCATTTGGCGGTACATACATATGACTTTTAAACCTCAATAAACCATTGCTATCAAATGAAAATCCCTCAAATCATGGTACCATCATTGTGTTTTGTCTGATAAAACCCTTGACCTATTTGTACCAGTCTGTTGACGAGCGAAATCGACCATCTGTCAACTGAGAGAGTGGAACCAGTCCGAGGTTGTCTAATAACCCAAGCCATTTGGAATGAACCACCCTGACGGGTTTAGCAGCTCCGTTAGCCGATCTAAGGTCCTAAGAAAACAAAAGAAAACTAATCTAAACTAAACTAATCTAACTAAAAATAAAGAAAACAAACTAAACTAACTAACAATAAATAAAACAAACAAATCTAACTAATAAACTAATCTAAATAAAACTAACTACTAAACAAATTAAACTAAAACTAATTATTAAAACAAACTAAACTACTGTAACTATCATATAAACACAATCTACTAATTACTACTATGCTAACTCTAACTAATTAACTATCTAACTACTAACTACAATATAACTTATTCACAAAATGTACATTATCTACAATTGATAGATTTAATTAAAACCTGAAAAACTCATTAATATTCTGCCCTAAGATAGAGGAAGATGGTTTTTTTTTTTCTTTTATAATTTTATGAACAAGAATAAAACAGAAAACTATGCTAGACTAAATCACTGACCTGAACTACAAATATATCTAATCAAATCAACAAAAATAATCACAAACTAATTCGGAAATACGCTCCAGATTTGTCATGTGTATGATGATTGTACTAGCAGATCAGAGGAAGGAAACTCGCACCGAATAATCCAGAATCTTCTCGTAAATGATAGATGCAATGCTCTTTGAGTTTATTTACAGGACAAACAAGACATAAAAAATCATAACAATTATATGATTTATAAATCTCTGCAATTAGGTAAACCTGTTATGCAAAAACTTATACTTAATAATTCAATTGATGAAGAAGATAAATCTGTCATTCAGAAACTGAATCAAGTAAATCGCTATGTTTTTAAATACTGGAAGAAATCAGAAATGGATTATATTAATTAAATCATATCATTTGCAAAAGACTAAGATAGTTAAAGTAGTCATTAATCAAATGCAAATTGATAACATAAACATGAAACAAGAGATTGATATTGTGAAAGCTAAAGCTGTAGCAAAAAATCAATTTATGTCTCAGTCTGTATTAGATATCCATTATCTTGGTTCTCCCACAAGTGAGAATGATGATTATTACAAAAATAATAAGTATTTAAAGGTTTTTCCACAGGGTAGAACCTCCCTGTGGAAGTTATAAAATTGTTTACATGAAATCTGGGAGATCTCCCAAAGTTGTCTAAACTAGGAAACTAAAATAAAACTAAAACATCCAAATATCCTCTAAATTGTCCATCAAATCCCATGCAATTTTGAATTCACCTGAAAAAGACCAAAATTGAACAAATTAGAAGGATCTTTTATTAATAAATGATAGAAAATTTAATTCTGTAGACTAGCTACATAATCCTCTGATTCTGTAGCTAGTCTAAATAAATATACAGAATCAGAATTGAAATTAATTGAAAATATTTGAAGGAGATTTAATTCAATTATCATTTAACAGCCATTTGAAAACGATTTATTCAATTGGATCTTGATAAACCATTTGAAATCAAAACAGAATCATAAAATCATTCAACTCTGTTCATTTAATTACCACATAATCGGGTCTAAAAGAATCATAATCAAACAGTCGAGAAACCATTTGATATCCAATGCAATCAATAGAAACAAATCTAATGCATTTGTTATGACGTTATACCAACAGGAGATATGATCAAATCAAACTCAATTCGTTTACAATTCGTTGTGACAACATAGCAAAGGAAAACGTAACAAGGTGTATCATAGTGTGTACGAGATACCAAATCATTCGTTTTGGCAAACTGGGGTAAGCAAGATCGATTACATTCAAACGAATCGTAACCGAATTTGGTAACAAAAAATAACGCAGTCAATCAATTCATTTCATAACCAATCGAATCCAACAGTTGTGAAATCTTTTGATATCAATTGAAATGATTATAATCAAAACAAATGGCAAGCAACTATTACGTTGCCCTATCAACAGGAAATATGAATTCGACAAGATCATTCCAATCGTTATGACTGAGTTGACACAACAAATGGTTCATGCCACAAATAGATCAATTCAAATTTGGCGCGAAAATCAATTTAAAATAAGATCATAACAGGCTTGATTGACTGGCAGTAGAATTCATAATTTGTTATGTCCAATTGGGCAAACAGGGTTGATCGAATTTGATTAAAATGAAATCGTTCTAATTAACGAATCAATTGGTTGAGGTTTAGCATAGTTGTCACGAATCGAATCCATTCCATGATTCGGGCACACCTGTAGAGACTTAAATGAACATATTGTTTTTATAAAAACAGAGTAGTTTGTTTCCCAAATTAAAATCGAACAAAGAAATATCTCAATTTTGAACATTGTAAGACAGAGCATATCGTAACAACCAACTCAATCAAATCGTTTACCAACCATAGCATATAGATCATAACAAAATCAAATCCGAACACGATTGTGTTCTAAACTGAGTGTGAAAAATTTCTTTTTCAAATCAGATACAAACCAATCCATTCCAAGACAAGCTATTAATTTTGTCAACTTAATAAGGCAAACCAGTCAATCAAATCTAAACGCAGACCACTCAAATCCAATCAAAATATATCGATTGCTATAATGGGAATGATGAGATCGTATATCGAATCGAAATTTCTTTTTATTCAAAGCAAAGCTATATATAGAATGCATGCATTATACAAAGTCATTCAAGATGTAAACATAACTATTTAAAAAGTAAATTCAAATCACTATATCAACCTAGATTATTTACAAAACAAAACGACGTCAAAACCATATATGTGTAGCAACGAGGCTTCTTGATTATTCCAACTTGGAATTTACAACAGTCGTGGCTGATTCCACGTTTTTGAATAGGATGGAGCCAATTGTCTTTTGCTTTTTATCTGTCGCTTGGAGCTTGGCTTTTTAACTGGTTAGCACTACAATCTGGTCTTCCAGTGATTGAATATTTGATTGAAGTATAGGAACATAAATATAATATCATTCTAACCATGAATTGCATTGGTCACAGGATGACTGTGTGGGTTTCGAAGGTTTGGGAAAATGACCGAGGGTTTCACGAGGCAACTTAATACCCGGGTAGTTAGGATCATCCTTTAGGAAAGGGGGTAGGTTTGATACAAAATCACAAGGGGGTTTAGGACATAAACCTTGCGAGTAGGGGTACTCGCTTGCCAGAAAATGATCAATATCAGAATCAGAATCCTCACTCAGAACTATAGGGTTAGACTTGGCAGAGGGTTTTGGTTTGTTTCTGGCCATCCTCGAAATGAGCCGGGCATTCCTTTTCCCTTTGGCATTAGCCGTAAGGTTTTCCTTGGGCTTTTTGCTCATAGGCTTCTTAATGGCTTCTGAACTCTTAGTTACAGTGTCGGGTAATTCAGCAGGAGTGTCGGCCGAGGGTTTAGGCAGTAGCAGGTGTATGGGTACAGGCGGTTCGGGCTTGGTTTCAATTACCACAGGTTTATCAACCTGTACAGGGTCGGTGTCTGCAAAGCCATTACGAGCGATGAAAGTCTTCCAATTATCACCAACAAAACTCAAATGATAAACAACGATGAGCTTAATAAGCCCATGGTGGAGCAGGCTGTTGTCAGCCTTGTGCCTCTTATACTTTTTAGACATTTTATATAGGCTCCGATGAAAGTAGAAAGGCATGTTTATAGGATACCGTATAAAAATCACCAATAGACGCAGGTAGTAAAGGAACACAAGTCCATATCGACCTTCACAGGTCATGAACTACTTGACTAGCATTAATAAATCATGCCATCATGGTTTGAGCATAGATATAGGCATACCTCTGTCACAAGAGGTGAATTTGCGCGATTGAAACAACAATGTCCACGACACTTCCTCGACCTTGCAATTCTTAAACCAGCGTTGTCCCAAAGGAAGTAACCCCGTAACCGAGCTGATAAATTGTTCATCAATCTCTAACTTTTTATCACTGACCTTGGCTCGATAGCCATCGAAGGTCATGGAAAACTGTCGTGCTACACAAAGGTTAAAACCCTCAAATCGTTTCACGAAGGTAAGCCATCCACTGTCTTCCAAATATTGGCGGGCATTGTCAAACATTAACAGGGCTTGATTGCCATTGGGCTCAACTTGCACGACTGGTTCCATGGAGCCAAACACATGGTAAGGGTAGGGTTTGGATTCACCAACACACACAGGAGTAGAGCTACCCAAGCCAACAACAATGAACGAGCAAAAAGGGATAAGCATAAATGCGAGCATGCGAAGGTGGTGGAGTCTGTCATGCAAAATATTGATTATCCAAGTACAACCGCCAATTTTCGTAGTTGTTCACTCCATAATAATAGTTCAACCATTAAGTCATGTGTACAACCAATAAAATCAAATGTGTATACCAATGCGTGTCAAACGTTATACCATAATGTTCAAACGTCCGACATATAAATCAAAACCCAAAATCAATTATGCACCAATGTATATAATCAAAAGTTTAACCAAGGTGCCAAACGGTATTCACATAGTTGACAAGCCAATAAGTTATGAAAAGATTAACATAAGGATTATATCATATATATATATATATATATATATATATAAATTTAACATAACCCTTATGCATTTTCATAGAATCAATAATCAGACAAGTTATATAAAATGCAAATCCAAAGGCTAAATGCTTTACAAACTCAATAAAGCCAAGTTATACAATCAATCGAAGTATGAGAACCGATTAGAGGATTTTTCCAATTGTATAATGATCAATAAAAGGTAAGCGCAATAGGCATAATGACATAAAAGATATTGACAGTTCAGATAATGATCGAAAAACAACTTCGAAAGGAGAAGTTTTCACGCTTACAGTTGTGAAAACTTAACAAAGACAAATGTGCAAATGTAGCAAAAAATGAAAATGTCGTTTATTTGAAAATTGCGACAAAACTTGATGCTTGTAAGACATAGGTGTAGGCAACTTACAGGATCATAAAAAAAGTGAATTGGCTGCCAACACAGTCATCATCACGCTGTAAAGTTAGAATATTTTCACGTAGATTCATCTGAAGAGGCAGCACCGAAAATATGCCTGGTCTCTGACTCAATGTGTCTTCCACTCGGTTCATTGTTCCTTTTATGTAAGTAATCTCAAATTCGTACTCGCTAAGCAATTCTGACCAATGCCATTGTCGTGCATTCAGGTCGCTTTGCGTAAATATGTGTTGTAGTCCACAATGGTCAGACTTTAGTTCAAATTTTCATCCAACAAGGTAGTGTCTCCAAACCTTCAAGGCATAAACAATGGCTAGCAACTCCAAATCATGCATAGCATAGTTCTCCTCATGCCTTCTTAGTTTCCTCGAAATGTAAGAAATCACTTGTCTATCTTGCATTAAGACTCCACCTAATCCTTCCTTGGATGCGTTAGTGCATACCAAGAAGTTTGCATCCATGTCAACCTTTAGTATCGGTGTTGTTGTCAACAACTCCTTGAGTCTTTGAAATGCTTCAACACATTTCTTGGTCCAAACAAACTTCTTGTTTTTCTTCTGCAATTCCATGATCGGATTTGCTATCTTCAAAAACCCTTCGATGAACCGTCAATAGTATCCTACTAAACCCATGAAGCTACGCACTTGCAGGACATTCATCGGTGTAGGCCATTCCATGATATCCTTGACCTTTGCTAGATCCATGGTGATGCCTTCGTCAGAGATGACATTCCCTAAGTAGTGAATATTCGATTGGTAAAAAGAGCATTTGGACAACTTCCCATACAATTTTTGCTCTTGCAGACAGTGTGGTACCAAGCACAAGTGCTCATCATGCTCCTCTGTCATCTGAGAGTAGATCAAAATATCGTTAATGAATACTTGGATGAACTTGTCCAAGTACTCATGGAACACCCCATTCATCAAACTCATAAATACTCCTAGGGCATTTGTTAGTCCAAATGGTAAAACAGTAAACTCGTAATGTCCAAACCTCATCTTAAAGGTGATCTTAGGGACATCATCTTCCTTGATCCATAACTGTTGATACCCTGATCGCAAATCGATCTTGGAGAACACCATCGCACCCTTCATTTGATCAAACATATCATCAATTCTTGGTAATAGATACTAATTCTTGATCATGGCCTTGTTCAGTTAATGGTAGTCAATGCAGAGCCTCCATGACCCATCCTTCTTTCGTATGAAAATAATAGGTGCACCCGACAGTGACACACTAGGACATATTAGTCCCAGGTCCAACAACTCCTTCAGTTGCATTTTCAACTCTTGTAACTCTGAGGTCGACATCCGATAAGGCATCCTTGCTATCGATTCAGTCCTCAATTTTAGGTCTATGGTAAACTCCAATTCCCTCTATGGCGACATGCCTGGTAACTCCTTTGAAAAGACGTCTGCAAACTCTCTCACCATCGGAAGGTGTTCTGGACCTTCCACTACTCCCTTCTCATTTAATGCAAGGATCACATAGAGCTTACATCCCTTGCGAATGCTCTTATGAAGCTGAAAGGAAGAAATGATCCTCAGGTAAATTGCCTGGTTCCGCCATACAATCACACGTCTCTGTCCCTCGTCATCGACCAAGCTCAACCATTTCATCTTATAGTTGAGTATCACCTCATGCGATTCCAACCAATCCATACCAATCACGACATCATAAGATCATAGGATTATGACATACAGGTTGGTCCTTGTGACAAAATCTCCCAGGTTAAGGACACAGCCCATAACCTTTCCTCCAACCTTCTGTTTGGCTCCTGAAGCCATCTCTACGAAGCTAAACTCATCCTATTCGACTACCTTTACCATAATCATTTTTAGCACTGCACCAGAAATGAAACTCTCTTTAGCACCGGGATCTATCAAAATACTAAGGGTCTCGTCAGTGACAGTACTTGTCATCTTGATCATAGTCGACTGATTCTCTGCCTGGCAGTTATTTACCATTGCATGAATTCGATGGGTCTTTCCCATATCACCCACGGTCATGGGTCTGGTTGATCTGGATGCTCTAGTCCTCTCCACAGGGTAGTCACATTGGTAGTGTGGCTCCCCACATGTCCAACACCCCTTCTTTGCCCCAGTAGTCCTGGTACCCAAAGTAGAAGATGACAGCCCACCGGCCTGGAATCCCGGTCTGTTCTATTGAACAAGCCTAAACTATTGCTGCTATGGTCAACATTGTTGTTGATGTTGTGGTCCCCGATAAGGTGTCCGCTATTGAGGCATCAATTGCCAAGGTGTAGTGAAAGTGGATGCCCTCTGGAAGCCATGATATCCTGACGTATGTCTGGGTAGTGTCTGATGTTGCTATGCTCTAGATGAAACCTGCCCTACTAGTCTCACTAAAGTCCTAGTCTCACCCCTTCTAATAAGCTCCTCCTCTTCTATGAGGGCCTTCTGGACGACATCATGCAAGGTTTGAGGCATCAAAATCCTAACCTTTGTACGTAGGTTTCCATTAAGGATGAACATGAACATATTGACCTTAAATTTCTCAGTGTTAAGGTGCGGATCATACTAGAGTAGCTCCATAAAATGGGCTTCGTATTCAGGCACCATACAACCTCCTTGTCGTAAGGCATTGAAATCATTAAGCTGACGCTCAATGAATTCCTCTGAAAGGTACCTCTCTAAGAACCATTCCTCAAACATATCCCATGACACGTCTTCGACAGCCATGTTCAGCTACAATAGGAGTGTCTTCCACCATAGAAGAGTGCTCCCCTTCAGTTGGAAGACCACCATGCAGACCTTCATGTTGGAGGTATAATCGTGAAGTGTGAAGCGCATCGCCATGTTCTCCAATCATGCCTCAGTGGCTACGCCATCTGGGGCACCAAAGAACTCAGGAAATTTGACCTTATCGAGTTCATGGTGAATGCTACCAGTACCGACCAGAGCACGCAGTGGAACCTCAGTGGGTGTCGGTGCCCTGGCCTCATCTCTATCCAAGTGACTGATCAGTGCCTTAGACATGCACTGAAAAGATATCATCATTCTGACTACATCACCAACTACTATCTTCTCCTATCCGAGAACCTTCTCATCTCCCTGGGGGTTAGACCTCTCAGGCATGGATGCTACTGGAGGCGTCGTGCCTCCTCCCCTACCACCCCATCGTCTTCCTCCGCGGTGTCCTCTGACGATGATTACTTGCACAATTACAAGTCAACTCGATTAGCAATAGTATAATCTAATCATATCAACGAAATTCATAGAGATCCCAAGTCATAGGTTGAATCCCACTTTCATACCATGTGTAACGAACCTCCTGTTTCTTCATGACATCAAGCCTCATGTAACAAGTGCAATTTTATTTTTTTTGTGTGTGTGTTTGTATGTAGGAAGGTAAAAATGACATTATATGCAACAACGCAACACAATGATGGATATCATGCAAGCAACTCACACAACAACAACACGACGATCGAACATAGGAGCACATCAATCACCTGGAAGCAATGTACAATATTCAACCGACAAGAATAAGAATGACTACCTGCCTGTCCTACCCTGCAATGGTTAGGACCTTCAAGATACATAAGCAACGCTCAAGCTCAGGTTCCCATCAATTTTGACCATTTAAGGTCTCAGGGCTGGTGTCTGTTCTAAGGAACAAGGAGGTGTATACATTCCCCCCCGACACAAGCAGACCAATCACACTGAAGTTTACCAACCAAGTACAAACATTCATTATAATGAACAACAACCCTCAAGGGAAGCACAAGCTAAAAATGACCTCATCAACTACCCAACCATTAATCCAGGCTAAATGGTCAATATCTATAATCTAAATTGACGTTAATTACAGATCAATGAACCAGTCTGAGTTTATCTTAGATTTACAATATGATAGTAAGTCACATTTCAATTAGTTGCTAAATACAACTTTATGTTAGCATTGAAATCATTTATAAATTGCAACTAAGTCAACATGTTAATTTAATTTAGCATTAAGAACGATCTAAATTAAAGATTTAAGAATATAAATATACAATGGTACCAAGTCATAATATAAATTCTTTTGAATGATTAACATAAAGTAACACGGTGGAGTCATTAAAAGCAATGCTTGTTAAGTCGTGAAAACTAGCTAAGCCTTTTTCTCAAGGTAGTTCCTAAGAGAATCATTATTAAGTAAGGGAGTCTTTGGCATTATTTCCTTCGAATTTCTATTGAATATGTAAGTAGTAAAAATGCTAAAAATAAGTGAGAAGGTTTAATCAATTACTTCTAGGAGAAGTTATTCTTAACAGAAGGTAATGAGTGCTTAAATTTGATTACAAGGTGAGTGGAAAAATTTCTAAAGTTTTAACTTATTGTCCAACCCTTTTTAAACCAAACTTCTCTTTAATAATTAAATCCCCTTCCCTTAATAAACTAAAAGTCACCATTAGAATCATTATTTTTCAAGGAACTTACTATTTAGTAAATAGTCATGGTCATCTCTAATTTAATAAATAAAAGTCATTCCCTTTTCATCTAACTTATTAGTCCATCCCTGTTGGCAAGTTATTGAAGAAGAAAGTTTATAATAAGTGGAGTCGCATTTTAGCAAGGATGGAACATGAATAAAATTTAGTCTGGTAAGATTTCACTCCATCAATTCCTTAACGTTTCAGCCATTTGAATTAAACAAAAAGGGATTTAATCAATARCATTGATAATTATCTAGAGCAGTTTGGGTTAGCTAATTTAGCMATAATCCAGAACATAAGTGGATTTAACTAACATTTCAACGAAATGGAAATTCACCAATTCATACAATAATTTTCTTCTAACTAAGGAATACAGATTCGCCCCCCCTGCCGCTCAGAAACACAAAGCGCATATTACTGTAAAAAGGAATGATTGGTAAATACCTAACTAAGACAATGGTAATTTACTGTCTGAGAAAAATAAAGGTATCACTACTAAAGGGATAGACTCAACGCAATCAATTTCAGCAACTATGGTCACTCCATACTAAATTACTATCGGTCAACAAATTTAATCACGATCAGGCTTGGATATCAATCACGGTCTACATGAAGCATTTTAATCTTGTAAATCGAGAGTCCCACAATATGCCTAAGTCCATTACAATGCATTAAGTTGGCAATGGATTGCAGTAACTTTGTTGTGTAAAACCTGGTGGGAATAATACTAAAGTTGCGGGCACACATGGGTAAATGATTATTACAATAAATGGTTGCCTTAAGATAAATCACTACCTAAAAGGATGAYGAATCAATAACCAAGAATGCTATTAAAGGAATGTATGTAAACATGGCACAAACAGTGTTATCGTTGTGTAAACATGGTGTGTACATTATTCGAATCTGGAAACTAACAACCATTTTATGTAAATAAATTTCTTGTAGACATTAAATCATGATAGTAGCGATTTCGGGGAAGGTGAATAGGAGTGGGATAGATCGTGTGAGGGAAACCACAAACTCAAAATGAGACCCATGAATAGAAACACAGTCATAAAAATCTGTGTAACAAAAATAAAATTGGGGTCAATTGGAAAAAAAAGGGTTTGTTGGTACAAGAAATACATGGTGGTAACTGAAGGGAGCGCGAATACACTCAACACTACCCAATGCAGACAGGGGGTAGAGAACACACCACCTGGAAATTCATGTTAGATAGTCATATACAGTCACATTAATTTATTTATTTTTAATTTCGAGGGAAATCAGTTACACAGTCAAAATGCCAAGCTAACGTAGAGGAAATATTACTCAGTTAATACATGGTTCAACGTAGATAGGGAACAATAAGTCGATTTGTAATAGATAAATAAATAATTCAACCACAGGCCAAGAAAACTTTTCTTCTGCATTGCTAGGATACCATTACACGTCGACTTAAAAAAATTCTTCCAAGAACAACGTTGGGTTAAAATTGATCCACCAAATAAAGACGGGGTAAAATGAGACAATGACGAATATAAACAAGTTGAGTTTAAGGAAAAAATTTGCCAACAATCATAGTTCTAGGTTAATTGAATGCATCGGGACGCAAGGCAAACCTTCAGATAATGACAAACATTGAGGGTAGATGACTAATGGATGTGTCCTTTGCTCATCATCCTTGCACAAAAAAGGAGGGCATTGAGATCCATAGGTCTTTTAATGCTACGACGACGACCGTAGATCAGGCTCCTGGCCGACTACATAGGCGAGGACTAAGGAGCTAAGGATGAAAGGCAAACAACCAATAAGGACACAATCATTCATAGCCAAGTGGTCAATACATGCGGGACACAAAGGCCATGGGAGTCAACAACCATCAAGCTAGGCTAAGGAAGGTTCCAGTCATCAATTTTTTTTT
>ML788647.1:1513349-1523655 GCA_009831015.1 Picea engelmannii
ATTTGTAGGTTGTTCACAATCACCTAAGATCACTTTATATTAAAAAATGTTGATCCCATTCCAAATGTAGTGATCAAGGGTGTTATCATGTTGAACATTTTGAACACATCTCCTTCTTTATCTTTCAAACTTGGATTTTTGAATAAAACTTTTTGAAAGTTCCACGTACTCCATCTACATTCTTCTTTGGCATATTTAATGAAACAAACAAACATATAGTTATATATCTATAACTATTAAAATAGAAATAAATTAGCTTGCAAACAAAGAATATAAATATAATAAATCAATATACATTTTTGAATGCAACAAAAAATTGTTTCAATACTATTGAAGAGCTTGAATCTGGATAGTTGAGTTTAACATCAACCCAAATTTCTTCATTCAACATCTTGGTCATTTCCTCTTGTATTCTCATATACACATTGTGACTAAATAAAACAAAAATAATAGTATAATGATATATATGACAAAATACTTAGAACATTGATATGTTAAACTGAAAAAAATATTTTTCTTGTCCTAACATAAATAAAAATAACTCAACAAACTTACTTTTTAAATTCATCACACATTTCTTCCATTGAAAATCCTCTCAGTCGAACACATGATAATATAGTTATGATAATATTATCATCCTTCACTCCTTGTATTGATCTCCAAGGTGTTATAGTAATATCATTTGGAATATTTTTTATGTCATGATATGTCTAGTCCCACATATCAATGGTTTAGCCTTCTTAACTCTCTAATATTTTATAATAATATTTTTCCATAGGGTGACGATCACATATATAAAATCCCATACATGTCCAGTTCTAAATCCCTACTGAGAATAACTATCCACAACTCTAAATATATAACTTTCTTTGTGATTTTTTTCTTTTGTATTTTCATCATCAACTGGGAATCCTATTTCCATAAAACATTTCTTTTGAAACTTGACATCAACATTTGATCTCTCCCCATGACATATTTCAGAAAACTCATTATGGATAAATTTCACCCTTTGAATGAAATTCATCGAAAATTTGTACTCATTGTCCGTGTTATGATCCCATGCCAATAAATTTTCTTCCGAATATGTTAAACCGACATAAATTTTTCATTTAATTGTCTCAAAAAGAGGATTATGGTATATTTTATTCCTATAAGATAAAAAAATAAAATTAGGCCTTTTACATTATAATAAACTAAAAACAAAACATTGAATATAAGAACTAATTTAAAAATATTTAAAAAAATTTGACCCATATTTAAGAACATTTGACCCATAGATTTATTAGGCTTATGTTAGGAACAAGCCTTGGTCGTGGGGGGCTAGAGCGATCTCCACCACCCCCCCATGGCTAAGGAAAGGTCCCATGAGACTATTATTTATCCATGGGCAGGTTGGGGCAATGCCTAACATCGCCCTAGCCTAACTAGCCTCGTGGCCAAGCCGTGGGCATGCCCACGGCTTGGCCACTGGGCTGGCCAGGCTAGGGCAATGTCAGGCATCACCCCAGATCCCACATCCAAACCATGGGCACTCCCGGGACTTGGTCGTGGGGGATGGGGCAATGCGCAGGCATCACCCCAGCCCCATGACCAAGCCCCAAAAATTGCCCAGTAACCACCATGGGCAAAAAATAAAAAAACTTAAGTAAAAAACAATAAAAAAGATAACTTTTTTACAAAACAATACCTAAATTTGACTCTCTTTTTTTTTCCAGAAAATCTTAAGGATTTTGTTAAATGTTTTTGAAAAAAGTCTCAAATTTTTAATAAAGTTGGGTTTTTTTTACAAAAAATTAGAAAATATCTAAAAACATTTAGGGTTTTTTAATTTTCGCATGAAAAATTATTATGTGATTCAAATATGATCTTATAATTGTTGTTTTTGTAAATGGTAAGAATTTAAAAAATAAATAACCTCTGAAATGCTAGATTATCCTTGGATGTATTCTCAATGTTTCTCCCTTGTAGCTTTCTCAAAATCCTTTAACAAATACTGCCCAAGATATCACACAATGTTAAAAGATAAAACAAGATTGTGTATAGATAACACAGATGATATAAATTATTGTGAGTATAATGAATGTGGGATAAATAAAAATTAGGTATATTGTCTACATATATACCTAAAATTATATGGATCATCACTATGTTTAATGAATTTAGGATAAATAAATAAACATGAGAAACATTATATTTAACATGTAAATAATGAAATAAAATAATAAAGTTGTATTTAGTTTTTAAGGGAAAATATTAAAGGGAAACAATTGGGGGGGAATTTCAGAGGGAAAATTTGTGGGGGAAATTTGGAGGGAATATTTTGGGGTGATATTTTGGGGAAAATTTTGGGCAGGAAATTTTGGAGGGAATTTTTTTTTTGAGNGGTGGGGGAGAATTTAGAGGGAAAATATCATGAATGTCATTGTGAGGGTGAACATTTGTATCATTCTATGTTCTTAGAGAGAAGGGATGGCTTCATCAAATAAATAATATTTTATTTCTGAGACATCAACAAATTGTTCGCGAACCTCTTCTATTGGGACTAGGAAATGTGATAGGAATGATTGTAATGCAAATGAGGCATCATATTTTCATATAGTTAGAAGTTTGATTATAGTGCAAGAAATTTTATTCAACATGTTCCTCATGAAATTCCTAAATTAGAGGAATTTGAAGGCATTGATGATGAAGAGAAGGAATATGATGGTGATAAATCTATTCAACATTTTAATAGTAATGAAAATAATCAAAATGTAGGTCAAAGTGGAGACTATGATCAATATTTAAATGATTGGGATGAAAATTTTCCTCCAAGTGAGGAGTTTCAAGGTACTGATTAATATTTCCAAGGTGCCAATGAATAAGATGGAGAATTTCCCTCAACTGGGAATTTTAAAAGCAGTGAATATGATTAATACAATAGTGGAGACTCTTTCCTGAGTTGGGAATTTAAAGACAACAATGTTGTTGATGATGAATTTCCTCCAAGTGAGGATTTTGAAGGTAATCATGAATATTTTTCTCCAATTGACAATTTCCAACGCACAAATGAGGATGATGAAGAATTCCCCCCAAGTGGGGATTTTAAAAGTAATTATGATGATTTTGACAATGTTGGTTGGACAGACTTTCTTGAATGATGAATTTAAAAGAAGCAATGTTGGTGATGATGATTTTCCTCCAAGTGAAAATTTTCAAGGTACTAATGAGGGTATGAAGATTTTCCTCCAAGTGAGGGTTTTCAAGCTAGTAATGGGGATGATGAAGAATATCTCTCAAGTGTGGAATTTCAAAGTAGTGAAGATGATTAATCCATTGGTAACACTCTTTATTGAGTGATAAATTAAAAGGCAACAATGTTGATGATGTTGATTTTCCTCCAAGTGAGTATTTTCAAGATACTAATGAAGATTTTCAAGGCGCTAAGTAGGATGGTGAAAATGTTCACTCAAGTGGGTATTTTTAAAGCAATGAAGATGATTATGTCATTTTTACCACAAAGTGTATCTTCAAAATTATAGTGAATAAAGAGATGAAATTTTTACCACAGGTACCTAGATATGTCTTCACAATAACCTACAAATTTCACCATTTGAATCGTTCTTGAAACAAATTTTTAGAGAAAATGCTAAGATGACCTGTAAATAACATACCTTAGAACACATCACCAAAAGACTGCATCCTCCCTTGGAATTCGGCCTTCTTTACTTCAAATTTCTTTTGAAATTAGAGTTATATTTACTTGTTCATTAACAAACTTGTGTGTGTTTGAAATTAATTTATAATGATATGTATTTATACCCTTTATATCACTTCCTTTTAACATTAGGGCCAACATGTAGTTTATTATTTAATTCACATTGTCATGTTCAAAAATTTCATTTCTCCTCAATCATGAGGATCCACATGACGTGCCAAATACCACCAGAAGCGACACGACTTATACTATCCATCCATGGGTGTTGTATCTTCATGTGTAATTTTCTTCATTTCTATCTACTTCGATCAACTGTGGGGTCCAAAATCCAATGGATATGGTTGACATCAATGATAACAACCAATCTTCCAAAAATCCCCCCCTTTGTCATTGATGGAAACACTCATGATCCCCCTGTCATCATTATCCCAATTTCTCTCCCCCTTTGATATCAACAAAAAAGGGTGGGGTTTCTCACCCTGAGTTCAATGGCATAAGGTGACCTTCTTCTTTGGGGTTTCTCCCCCCTGAATATGTGGCACTCAATGATACTTTATCCTTATTTTTGGTCTTTCAAACTTTTTCTTCCTTGGAATCCTTTTTTGTGGCTTTTGTCTTGTCTCTCTTCTTCATGTATAGAATGTATATGTTGTTCGGTCTTCTTGTTGCAGTTGCAACCAATCTTACTGAGTTATTTTTCTATGATTTTACATTTTCGAGAGTCAAACGTAAGACTGTATCCTCGATCACATATTTTTCTAACACTGAGGAGATTATGCTCCAAATCTTCAACCAATAGGACTTTTCCTACTTTTAAATTTTCAATTCCAAGCTTTACAGTTCCTTTTCCAAGTATTTTGGTAGATGAGTCATCTCCAAATGAAACATTTCCACCCTTTTTCTTTAAGCTGAAAATTTTGCTTTGATCTTCGGTCATATGAGATGAGCACCCACTTTCTATGAACCATTCATCTTCTTCTTTGCATTCTTTAGTGAACAATGTTATTTGACATTTTTCATTGTGTGGAATTTCTTTCCTTTTCCATGTTGTAGTTGGTATAGGGACATTTGTCATAGGATTATCTTCCCTCATCTCTCTGCAATATTGTGCTTTGTAACCAAGATTATTGCACTTGTAGCATACAATATTTTTATCCATTAAAGGGTGAGATGGATTATAATTTATATTGACAGGTCTACGGACATTTCCATATCTACTATTTGCACCATTCATGTAGCTTGCATAGTTATTCCTTTCATTGATTCTACAATTGATTGTTTTGTGTACAAAATTTCCACAAGTATAACAATGTCGAAGAAATAAATTTTGATACCTGGGAGTAAGTGATCTTCTTTGTGGTGTGGTCCATCTAGGTTCACGATCTATTCTTTTGTATTTTCCTTCATAATAATTTCTTTCATAACTCATGGAAGAGGATATTCTTGATGTCTCATTCCTTATGAATCTAGTCTTATATATTTTTTTTCAATTTGATCTTAAGTGGTTGTTTCATCATTTTCATCTTCCTTCTCTTCTTTTTTTGTCGTCAAACTATCATTGTATCCTAGTCATGTCTTGTTGTTTGGATACCTTTGACGGCTAAGTATCTCATCTAATTTTTCAGTTCTTTTTTCGAGCTCTTCAACTTTTCTACTGTCAATAGTAGCTCGCCTTTTCAAGAAGGGATGATTTTAGGGGCTAAATTTTTCTCATGGGCTAATTTTCCATGGTTTTTCCAAAAATGAGATTCGTTATTTTAAAAATGATTCACCCAAATTCTATAGGATAAAATTATTTTACCTTAAAAATCGCCAAAATTTTATAAAAACTATATTAAATCGTTAGAAATTGGAATATTTTTACAAAAATATCGCCAACCATTTATAGTCGACATATGAAGGATTAGTAAGATTCGTCAAGGTTTCTACATTTTAAAATAAATTTCCATCCTTAAAATCATCCCTTCCCTTTTGTGTGATCCAATTCTTCTTTCAATTTCTCATAATATTCTAATTGTTCCTTCAAGCTATGAATGGTCTTTCCAAGCTTGTAATTCTCTTCTTAACAACTACTCAATTAACCTTTTAGTATTATGTTTGTGTTTCTAAGATTACTATTTTCAGTTTCAACATGCTTCAAATTTTCAAGATTCTCATCTTCTTGTTCACCCTCTACATTGCCTTTGTATCCCCAAAAGGAATCAAGGTTGGTTTCTTCATCTAAATCTTTTTCAGAAATGATTTCTTCTTCTTTAGAACTCTTGTGATCATCATCCTAGGTTTCTTGGGTTATGAAGATGACATCACATTCATCAATATCTTCTTTATCACTCTCATCTGAGGAGATGTCATCATCCTTGGAGTAGAAGCTCTATTTATCGTTGAGACTTCTCTTTTTATAGTATCATTTTTCAGAAATATGTCCTATTCTACCACAGTTAAATCATTTGAGAGGATACTTACCTTTGTATCTTTTAGTTCCCTTCTGGGGCCTTCTTACGAAATTTGTTATTTCTTCATCAAGGTCATTATCCTTGTCTTTTGTCTTATTTATGTCTTTAAAGGAAGCTTCATTCTTTAGCTGGTCACTTTTTGTACCTGATCTTATTTCATATGCTATAAGAGACCCATGTAATTCATACATTGTCATTTTGGTCAAGTCCCTAGTTTCTTCAATGGCAGAGATCTTAGCATCATTGACACAACAACCCTACCTCAGCACGTTCTGATTGACCTCCTGGTCTTTGGATATTCTTATTCCTCTGAGCCGAAATGGCTCTTTCGTTCCCACTGGAACCTTCAATGCATATAATACCACAGGTCCTTATTAGAAGTTATGCCTATGCAAACAAGCACTAGGTGCAAACCTCCACTCCATGTGACCATCGACGTGACCACTGAATTAACCCGAAAAGGTGTTTCGGATTTCGTGACTTCACGATTTCTATTGTGAGTACCCCAGACTCCTTCAATTCCCAAAACCCTAAAATGGGCTAACGGGTTTTTAGCTCCACCCTAATGCCTCAACCATATGACCTCCAGTAATGTCCTGGGGCCTCAATTCTGACTGCATCAGGATTTTGCAACTCATGAATTCACAATGCGACTCTTCCCCCTTTCTTTCCCTGAAGTATGAACTTGCAAATTCTTTTCTACAGATCAATGGTCCTGAACTTACCACGATCTAATAGTTCAGATCGCGTTGGGATTTTGCGTATTGAGGACTCTCAAAAACAACTTCCTCCATACATTTGACTTCCGAAATGTTGAATTTCAAGTGCCAAATCAATAGCTCTCGTCTCTTCAGATCTAATGGCTGCTAATCCTCCCTATATTGCGAGTTTTGAAAGATACTCAGCCTTAGCCTCCCCAACTAATCCACTAGATCCAATGTTCCATGAAAGATTGATTTTTCTCCGACTAAGAAATTCAACCATCTGTTTAGGTTCTCAAAGACTCCTGGCCAAATAATTTGGAGTCTTTACTCCTAATCTTGGTTTCTGTGAGGTGACTGTGACCCTCGTCCTTCCTTTGTACTTTCCAAGACTCTATCCATCATGAGCATGACTCTAGCTAGAAACTCAAGGATTCTAAGGGATTATTGCATGCACTCCTTGCGGCCTTCACGATAATCTCTTATTATCTTAAATCCAACTCTGTGCACTCCCTATGATAGCATCTCTTCAACCAATCACCTGGGTTGGAAAATTCTTAGACTTCAAATGGGCCTACACACACCTTGCATGGCTCTATGCTATAACTGCACTTTTGTTGGTATAAGAACAATGGTATCCCTCCTAAGCTTTCTGAGATAAAACTCAGAATATTCTCAACGCACTCCTTGTAGATCTTAACTTCACTCCTTATAGGAATTCTTAGGAAGAGAAACAATTGAAACTCATACTCTTCCTCTCATAGATCTCATACATTCAACATGAAATCATACACATACATAACTAAAACAAATGCATAATAGAGCATATAAGAAAATTGTAAACATACCGTTCAATAGATGCAAACAGTAACCACAACACTACCATGAAATTGATTTAAATAAATATTATATTAACTCAACTGCTTCTATACATGGTTTCTATAGCAATAACTATCTGCTTATACAACTTCTACAATCTTTGTTCTTCTCTGCTCTCCTATTCTCTTACTCTACAACTCTACTCTTTTTTTTAAATGAGAATAATGATACAATACAATACATACGAGGGAGATTTCTCGAGTTTTCCCTCCTACAACCTAAATCTATCTAATTGAATTAAATTCTAAATCTACTTTACATTCATTACATTAATTTCCTCCAACCGACAGATGAGAGCAACCACCCAAGATCTACGTTACAATTTCCAAAACATTTAAGAGCACTTATGTCTCTCTAGATATTACATTGATGTGTCATCCTTTTGAAATTCAAAATATCTTCAAAATGTGTGTTTGTGTGTATCCATATGTCCTCCACTTATGATTTCTCACGATGCTCCTGCATCATACTCCTCTGGCTGAAAATTCATGGACTTCTGTCCATGATCTCTTGCACCACCTATCCATGTTTCTGGATATTTTCTTCTCTTTCCCAACTGGGATTCTCAATTGGGTGTCCCTTCCACTTTATCAAATATTCAAAATATGTCTTCCTATGGGTCTTCTTACCAATTCTTTGATCAATGATATTTTCCATCTGTGGCTTTTTAGTGATCCAGGGGATCAAATTTTGCTCAAAATTCAAAGTGGTTGCAATCACTTCAAATCGAATGAGAGCGTAGGACTCGTCATTATGAACCCAATGCAACTCATTTGGGTTCAAACGAATGTCGGGAGCGAGAGATATCACGTTCTGTTCAAAATGACAAATAGGCAAAAAAAGGGATGTTGATTGTACAATTCGTACATTCCATACGACTGTTGATGTGGAAGTCCATACGACACATGGCAGAGCTGAGTGGCAGATAGTTGGCAGATGTGGACAAATGACATTGTGACATGTGGCATTATTTGGTTGGTTGTACAATGCCATGTGGCCCAGTCATGGGCTGCCACATGGAACCTTGTTATTGGTTGCTTGTATAAAATTTTATTGGAGTCCACCGGATTCGACCCCGTGACCTCCACCTACATGTATAACCTTTGCAATGTTTTCATTGCCAATGCACCCCACTATATTCCTTGTTATATATATGGTTTCACATAAATTCAAGTTTGAATTGTTTTGTGTTGGCACAACGGTCTGGGATGGGGCTTAGCCCCAGCCTCCGGTCACATATTTTGTTGCCATATAACCATTTCTATATCGTTGGTGTGCACGCACGGGTATGCGTTTTGGTTAGTATTTGAACTTAGTTCAAATGGTTATCAAACCAATGACCCGACACTTGTCATGACCTCACTCGTCCTTAAAGTTTGAGCCCCGTTTTCACTTGTGTGCGGTCATGTGGGTCATAAGACCACGACCTTGGCGGTTAGGGGCTAGGTGCAACCGTACCCATCCTACAGTTTGCACGGCTTGCACGGTTGCATCCGGTGATAAGTTTTAACACTTAAATATGTGTGTGGGCTAGGTTGAGCCAACAAGGGTGCAATTTGTAGATGCAAAGACAACAAGTTTGAAGGGGGACTTCCAGGAAGCCTATCTTCTTCAATTTTTTGCCAAACGAGGTGACGAAAAAACCCAGCTAAGGGTTTTTTGATGTTCTGAAGCCATTGGAGTAGACTATTTGAAATTTTGAGCATTGTAAATCACATTTTTTAGCACTTTGAGAAAATAATACAAAAGATCCATTGGAAGCTGGACCAAGAGATGTAGCCCAAGAGAGGGGTGAACTCCTTTATCATTTGTTGTGTTATGTGTTTTATGTTCATTGTTATTGTTGTTGTTTATATGCATATTGAATGAGTAAATTCTATTAAATTTGTGTTGCAAAGTTGATCCATTTGCATTTTAACACATAAAATTATACTTGCAAATATTTTCAAGAATACAAGTCTTCTTCATTTTTAGATCAAGTTGGTATCAAAGCATAGGTTTTTGAAGACTTGATTATTTGCAAGTGTTTTGTTTTCTAATGCTCACAAGGTTGAAACTCACAAGAGGAGAAGGTCAACTTGTAGAGATAAGTTCTCATCCTTCAAGGAGGAAGCTTATATCATCACCGCAAGTTTCAAGGAGGCATTCACCAAGTATGGCTCATGAAGAGAGTCATGAACATATTCCTGCAGAAGATGAAGATCTTAGAAAGGTTGTCATGGAAATGAGAGAGATGATGAAAATCTTGATGGAAAGGAATACAGGATTGCAAGGTGAAGGCTCCAACCCTTCAAAACATAAGGGAGATAGTGGTTATAAAACTCCAAATGGAAATGGAGGGAATGGTGCTTCTCCACCACCCTCACCTCCATCTTCTTCTTCTTCTTCTACCAATTCAAGACCTCTTCCAAATTCTCCAAAAGGACATGGTAGAACTCCTTCACAAATTCCTATGTTAAAGCTTGATATTAAATTTGAATTGCCAATGTACAATGGAGAAGTAAATGTTGAGAAATTAGATAATTGGATTCGTCAGATTGAGGTGTATTGTAGGATACAAAAAATTCAAGATGATG
>ML788647.1:1526133-1538267 GCA_009831015.1 Picea engelmannii
CATGCTTACAATCGAGCTAAGCAATCTTCAACTCAAACGTCGCCATTTGAAGCATGTTTTGGCTATTTTCCCAAATCTCCTTTAGATTTTATCTTTGGGAAGGATATTTCTATTGATGGCCAATATGACATTGATAGGGAAGAAAATTCCATTGAACAAATTCATTCGATACATCAAATGGTGCAAGAGTAGCTGGAAAAGAGTCAAGCCAAGTACAAGACAAGACATGAAAATCATTGTGTTGATCACAGTTTCCAAGTTGGAGATGAAGTTTTGCTTTACATTAGTAAGGAGAGGCTTAAAGGAGAAGGTAAAAAATTGAAACCAATTCGATATGGTCCTTTCAAGATTATTGACAAGATTGGTAACCATGCCTTTTGTTTAGATTTACCTCCTTATATGCAAATGTATGCAGTTGTTAATGTTGAGAATTTAAAACTGTATGAGCCTCCTTTGATTTATGATCAAGGAGAGCATGTTTATATTCCATCTATAGATGATTTTTCCCCATAATATCTTACAGAACTGCATGAAGACACAATCCTTGACAGGAGAATGCAAACTTCAAAACGAGGAAATGTGGAGTATATTTGAGTTGGTCTTAAAGGTACAAATCCAAGCAAATCCAAGTGGATTTAGGTTGGAAAGGTGAGGGAGCTATACCCTCATCTTCAGATAGACTGAAAATAGTCTTTTGGAGGTCCAAAATCTTTCCAATGGGGAGGTGTGATCCAGGGGATCAAATTTTGCTCAAAATTCAAAGTGCTCAGAATTGCTTCAAATCAAATGAGAGCATAGTTCTCATCACTACGAACCCAACGCAACTTGTTTGGGTTCAAATGGACATCGGGAGCGAGAGATGTCGCATTCTGTTCAAAATGACAAACAGATAAAAAAAGGGATGCTGACTGTACAGTTAGTACGGCTGCTGATGTGGTAGTCCGTACAACACATGGCAGAGATGAGTGGCAGACAATTGGAAGATGTGGATGAATGACATTGTGACACATGGCAGCATTTGGTTGGTTGTACGGTACCACATGGCCCAGTCATGGGCTACCACATAGTGCCCTGTTATTGGTTGCTTGTATAAAATTTTATTGGAGTCCACCGGATTTGACCCCGTGACCTCCACCTACGTGTATAATCTTTGCAAAGTTTGCATTGCCAACGCACCCCACTATATTCCTTGTTATATATATGGTTTCACATAAATTTAAGTTTGAATTGTTTTGTGTTTGCGCGGGGGTTTGGGCTGGGGCTTAGCCCTAGCCCTCGGTCACATATTTTGTTTCCATATAACCATTGTTATATCGTTGGCACGCACACACGAGTATGCATTTTGGTTGGGATTTGAATTTTATTCAAATGGTTATCAAACCAATGACCCAACACTTGTCATGAACTCACTCGCCCTTAAAGTTTGAGCCCCGTTTGCACTTGTGCATGGTCATGTGGGTCATACAACCACAACCTTGGCAGTTAGGGGCTAGGTGCACCCGTAACCATCCTATAGTTTGCACGGTTTGCGTGGTTGTGTCCAGTGCTGAGTTTTAATGCTTAAATATGTGTGTGGGCTAGGTTGAGTCAACAGGGGTACAATTTGTAGATGCAGAGACAACAAGTTTGAAGGGGACCTTCCAGGAAGCCTATCTTCTTCAATTTTTGGCCAAACGAGGTGCCGAAAAAGCCCAGCTAGGGGTTTTTGGACGTTCTGTAGCCATTGGAGCAGTCTATTTGACATTTTGAGCATTGTAAAGTAAATTTTTGAGAACTTTGAGAAAATAATACAAAAGATCCATTGGAGGTTGGACCAGGAGATGTAACCCAAGAGAGGGGTAAACTCCTTTATCATTTGCTGTGTTATGTGTTTTCTATTCACTGTTATTGTTGTTGTTTATATGCATCTTGAATGAGTAAATTCTATTAAATTTGTGTTTCAAAGTTGATCCATTTTCACTTTAACACATAAATTTAACTTGCAAATATTTTCAAGAATACAAGTCTTCTTCATTTTTAGATCATTCAACTATATGAATATGTTTGACCCACTGAAATTTTTTGTGATTCTCTTCTCCTCTTGCTTCATATTCTCTGTAAGGATACAAATTTGCTACATTGAATATGGGTGATATACCCACATCATCTGGTAATTCTATCTCATAAGAATTTGCCTCAAATTTCCGTAAAATATTGCATGGCCCTATCTTTTTCATATTCATCTTATTATATGTTCCCTTTGGGAACCTTTCCTTTCTTAGATGTGTTAAGAGTAGATATCCCACTTCAAGTTGAAGGTATCTTCTATGATGATCTAATCTGTGCCTATATTCCTGGTTGGAACTCTGCAACCTCTCTTTAATGTTACTGTGGAGCTCCTGTATCTCTGCTGCAAAATATTCTACTCCAACACTCCTGAACTCATTATTATCTAAGTCTCTCAACTTAGATACTCCTCTTGGATGCATTCCATACATTATCTAGAATGGGCTTTGTCCTATGCTTCTGTTAGGTAAGTCATTATATGAAAATTGCACTTGCGGAAGAATCTGATCCCACTGACTCTGATGTTTAGCTACTAAAATCCTTAATAAGTCTCTTAAGCTATGATTTACTACCTCAGTCTGTCCATCCATATATGGGTGATATGTTGAGATAAAAGATAAATTCATCCTCATCTTCTTCCATAATGTCCTCTAGAAATGACCAACAAATTTTGTATCTCTGTCTGAAACAATACTCTTGGGTAAACCATGAAGTCAAACAACTTCTTTAAAACACATATTTGCAATGTGTGTTTCATCACTGGTTTTCTGACATGCAATGAAATGTGACATTTTTTAGAATCTATTAACTACTACGACTATGGAATCACAACCTCGCTATGTCCTTGGTAGTCCTAACATGAAATCTATGCTTATTGTGTCCCAAAACCTATATAATATTGGCAATGGTTGATACAATCCTTTATTTTGTGTTTTCCCCTTTATGTGCTGGAAAATTCTACATCTGTTGAAAAATTTCTTGACATCTATCCTCATCCCTGGCCAATAATACAAATTGTTTAGTTGCACAAATGTTTGGTCATGGATGAAATGTCCATCTAATCCTCCACTATGCTTTTCCTTCCAAAGGTTTTCTCTCATAGAACTCTTCAGGATACACAACTGATTTCCTTTGAATAGCAATCCATCCTGGATAAAGTATTCAATCCATTAGCTTCTGTCTCTTAGAACATGATTCTCACTTGCTTCATAAGCGTCCTTGAAATCTGAATCATCTCTGTACATATCCTTAAGGCTATCAAAACCTAAGGTCTTCACATGAAACTCCTACAGAATCAAACATTTCCTACTCAATGCATCAACCACCTTGTTAGCATTTCCAAAAATGTGCTTTATAACAAAAGTAAAGTTCTTCATAGAATCAACCCATTTTGCATGTTTCTGGGTCAGTTTCTCTTGTTTGGTTATAAACCGTAAGGCTTGATTGTCGCTATACAAAATGAACTCTTTCAGAACCAGGTAGTGCCTCCATTTCTTCAGTGCTTATATGACTACATAAAACTCGTTATCATACATGGAATAATTATTCTTTCCATCATTCAGATTCTCACTGAAATATGCAACTGGTCTATTGTCTTGACTTAAAATCCAATTGCAAATCCACTTGTCTCACATCTCACTTGAAATGTCTTACTAAAGTCTAGAAAAACCAAAACGTGTTGTCTAGCTATCTACTCCTTAAACAAATTGAAATTTTTCTCTGCTTCCTCTATCCAATGAAAAGATTTATGTCTTTTTTGGACTATGTCCATCATTGATGCAAAAATTCCACTAAAATTCTCGATGAACTTCCTGTAAAAACTGGCTAGTCCATGGAAGCTTCTGACTTCAAATATATTCCTTGGTGATGGTCATTCTTTGATATCTTTTACCTTCTCAGGATCCATATTAAACTCATTTGAAGAGATCATGAACCCCAAATAAATAAGTTATTTCTTCATGAAAGACGACTTCTTCAGATTTATCAGCAACTTCTCTTGCTACAACCTCCTCATCACTAGATTTAAAGGTCTCAAATGTTCTTCCTCAGTCTTACTGAAGATTAGTATATCATCAAGATACACAATTACAAATTTCCCAATGAAATACTTCAAGATTTCATTCAATAATCTCATAAAAGTACTTGGTGCATTTGTCAAGACAAATGGCATGATAAGACATTCATGCAATCCTTCATTCATCTTGAATGTTGTCTTCCATTCATCACCTTACCTCATTCTAATATGATGATATCCACTTTTCAAATCAATTTTTGAAGAAAACTTTGATCCACTCAAGAAATCCATCAAGTCATCCATCCTGGGTAAAGGAAATCTATACCTGATGGTGATTTTGTTTATATCCCTCAAGTTTGTACACATTCTCCATCCACCATCCTTCTTCGAACTTAACACTGTTTCCATAGCACATGGACTCAAGATTTCTCTAACCAATCCTTTGTCCATCAAATCTTGGACTTCCTTATTAACCTCTTCATTCTCTTGTGGCATCATTCTATACGTTTCATTTTTTGGTAAAATTGTTCTTGGTATAAGGTTAATATGGTGGCTTATACTTCTGATGGGTGGCAATGAACAAGGTAAATCGTCCACCATTATATCAGCAAAATTCTCTATCATTTTCTGAATCTCTTCAGGAAGATCATCTATTGAGGTATTCGTCAAGATGACTCTAGGTTTTCTCACCACAACAAACTACATTTATTCATATTTCTTGACTTCATCAAGAAGTTCCTTCCCACTCATGATAAGTACAATATTGCTTGTTTATTCTTTCACCTTCTTGTCTTTAATTGCTAGCAAGATATGCGTCCTACCATTTTTATCCAAGGTGTATGATTCTTTATTCCATCATGAACAACATTTCTTTCATATTTCCACGGTCTCCCCAACAAATATGATAGATGTCCATGGGAATAACATCACATAAGATATCATCTCTATATCCCCTATCTTAAATTCAACTAAAAATTGTTTAGTGACAGTTACCTAATGTCCTTTTTACAACCACAAAACCTTGTATGGGCTCGGATGTGCCACTGTTTCCAATTCCATCTTTTCCACCATTTATGTGGATAATAGATTAATAGATTATTTTTGCTTCCACTTTCAATGATTACCTTGCATACCCTATCCTTGGTATTGCAAGAAGCTCTGAAAAAACTATTCCTCTGGACTAGATTCTCTATCTCTTTCTCTGGCTTTAAGAGAATTTTTCTCATCATTAAGGATCTTCCACCTTCTACATCTTCTGCCTCAACATTTCTCCTTTGCACTCCTGAAATGTGAGCTTCACCTCCTCCATCCCTTTTATTATCGAGACATTCAAAATATTTGTGTCCTATCTTCCCACAGACAAAACACTTTATTTTGCCTCTTTGCCTCTTCCTCTTCCTCTGGCTCGAGGAAAAGTGTTCCTATCATCATAATGTCCTCCTTATGAGTTCACCCCCCTTTTCTGGGTGGTTATGAGGTTTATTTTATTCATCCTTGGGCTTTTGTACTCTATCCTAGGGAATTTATTTGGATCTTCTTTGACTTCTACCTATGACCCTTTGACCTTTCTTTTGGGCCAATTTCACTTCTTCCTTTAAAGCAATTTGATAGGCATCTTCTACATTTCTGATTGTCACCATGCTCATCTCATCTTGAATCTCATATCTCAAATCATTCATATATATGGCGACCTTTTGATCATCAATCTCGCGATGACCAACTCTGATGTTGAGTCTGTAAAATTCATCAAGGTATTCCTTCATTGTCATCCCTTTCTGTCTCAAGCCATGCATTTTTCGAAACACATTAATTTGGTAATCCTTGGGTATAAATTTGTCTTTCATCTTGGCAACCATCATGTCCTAACTTTTGACTCTTTGTTTTCCTTTGCAATTCCTGTCATCCTATAGTTCATCCCACCACAGTGTTGCATGCCCTTTCAGTCTAGTGTCTGTGTGTTTTACTTTCTTATCTTCTTCTATATCTTCATAGTAGAAGTATTTATCTAGAGCTCTAAAACAATCTAGCAACTCCTCAACATCTAAGTTTCCATCATACATTGGGATGTCTATTTTTTCTCTGGCACCTATTCTTGCAACAACTTTGAATAGACTTTCCTCTATAGCATCTTCGGCTACAAATTCTTCTTCGGCTCCAACTTCAATTTCTCTCTCATCCTGATTGATATATCAAGTATTAGGTGTTCACCTTTGTGTTGTATCCATATCATCCAATCGAGCATGAAGTTCTCCCATTTCTCTTTCCACGGCTAGACTAGGTAAATTTCCTTCTTGATGTCTTCTCAGCGGCATCGTTCCAATCGATCCATGCAGAATTCAATTAACAACTATCCTCTTTCTTCCAGCTACAAAAAATAAAAGTTGTTAGATAAGCTTTAATACCACCTAACAAAGCACCCCTACCTAAGCAGGTTCTGCTTGACCTCCCAATCTTAGGATCTTCTTATTCCTCTGATCCGAAATGGCTCTTTAGTTCCCACTAGAACCTTCAATGCATATAATACAATAGGTCCTTCTTAGAAGTTATGCTTGTGTGAAAAAGCACTAGGTGCGAACCTCCACTCCACGTGACCACTGGCGTGACCACTGACTTAACCAAAAACGGTGTTTCAGATTTAGTGACTTCACAATTTCTGTTGTGAGTCCCCCTCACTCCTTTGATTTCTGAAACCCCAAAATGGGATAATGAGTCTTTAGCTCCTCCCTTATGCCTCAATCATATTACCGCCAGTCACGTCTAAGGGCCTCACTTCTTAGCACATCAAGATTTCATGACTCGTGAGTTTGCGATGCGACTCTTCCCCCTTTCTTTCCTCGAAGTCTAAATTTTTGACTTCTTTGCTATAGATAAACGGTCCTAAACTTCTCACGATCTAATAGTTCATATCATGTCGGGATTTCATGTATCGTGGACTACCAAAAACAACTTCCTCAACACTTTCGACTTCTGAAATGTCGAAATTCAAGTGCCAAATCAACGACTCTCGTCCCTTCATATATAATGATTGTTAATCCTCTCGAGCTTGCGAGTGTTGAAATATACTTAGCCTTATCCTCCCCACTGATCCATTGGATCCAATGACCCATGGAAGATCATTGTTTCTCCCTCTGATAAATCCAACCATCCATTCAGGTTCTCAAAGACTCCTGGCCAAATAACTTGGCATCTTTCCTCCTGATCTTGGTTTTTTCAAGGTGACTGCGACCCTCGTCCTTCCTTTGAACTTTTGAAGACTTTATCCCTCATGAGCTTGATTATGGATGAAAACTCAAGGATTCCAAGGGATTCTTGCACGCATTCCTTGCGGCCTTCACGATAATATATGGTTATCTAAAATTCAACTTTTCACACTCCCTATGACAATATCTCTTCAACCACTCAACTAGGTTGGAAAAGTCTTAGACTTCAAACGATCCTGCGCACACCTTGCATGGCTCTGTGCTATAACTGCACCTTTTTTGGTATAATAACAATGGTGTCCCTCCTGAGATTTTTGAGATAAAACTCAAAATCTTGTCAACGCACTCCCTGTGGATCTTCACTGCAGTCCTTGCAGGAATTCTCAGGAAGATAAACAATTGAAACTCATACTCTTCCTCTCATAGATATCATACATTCAACATGAAATCATACACATAAAGCACTGAAAAAAATGCATAAAAGAGCATATAATCAAACTATAAACATACCATTCAATAGATTCAAACAGTAACCACAACACTATCGTCAAATTGAGTTAAAGCATTATTATATTAACTCAAGTGCTTCTATACATGGTTTCTATGGCAATAGTTATATGCTTATACAACTTCTACAATATTTGTTCTTCTCTGCTCTCCTATTCTCTTGCTCTACAACTTTACTCGTTTTTACAAATAAGAATAATGAAACAATACAATACATATGAGGGAGATTTCTCTAGTTTTCCCTCCTACAACCTTAAGCTATCTAATCGAATTAAAGTCTACATCTACTTTACATTCATTACATTAATTTCCTCCAACCGACAGATGAGAGAAACCGCTCAAGATCTATGTTACAATTTCCAAAACATTTAAGATAATTTATGTTTCTCCAGATATTACATTAATGTTCCATCCTTTTGAAATTTAAAATATCTTCAAAATGTGCACTGGTGCATATCTAACTGCCCTTCGATTGCTCTTTCTCACGATGCTCCTACATCAATCATGCTTCAAGAGAAGTGATCTCAACACTTTTTTTACAATCAAGGATTCATTGAGGTCTTCACCTAATCCTCTAATAGCATTAACAACATCATCAACTCTAAGAAAATAGGCTGCAATATCTTGATTTTCATCCATCTTCAAATTTTCAAATTCTTCTTTATGTCGTTGAAGCATCACCTACTTAAATTTTGGATCACCTTCATAGATACTCTTGAGTTTGACCCATGCCTCTTTAGCAGTGTTGAAACCCATCACTTTTATAGCAATGTTTGGTGCCAATGATCCTATAATAACATGTTTGGATTTTGAATTACAACTCATAAGCTTCTTCTCATTTGGATTGGTTGGAGCATTCTTTGGGATTACATATCCATTTATAACTGGGTACCAAATGTCTACTCCCAAAGATGTTAGGTAATTTTTCACTCTATCACTCCAATATGCATAATTTATACCATCAAATCATTGAATCCTATTTGGAATGTGCTCATGGTCCTCCATCTCTTCTCAGGATTTTCCTTCTAGTGGTTAAACTATTCTAAAGGGAAATTGCTCTGATATCAATTGTTGATACTGAGAGGGGGGTGCATAAGTATCAAGTACAATTTAAAAAGAAAATTAACTTATACTTCAACCAAATTATATATTCAATTATATCCAATGTGATGCAGGCGCACACCCAAGCATGTCCGCTTCCAAGATCCTTCCTCTTTATCTCGGCCCGAAGAACTGGAAGTTTCTTCTAATTCCCTATCGGGAATTTTCCACCCACAACACTCTGCACTGGGTCTCCCTTTCTTCTAAATTAACACTGGCCATTTTTGTTATCGGGTTTCCTCCTGTCAGGATTTTGACATTTGTAATGTTCAAACAAATTGGTTTACCGATCCCCGATCCTCGATACGCTCCTTTGTTGTCTTAGCCCCTCTTGGCTAAGCCTTCAGTCTGCATGATCATTTTCTATAAGACTGTAGCCTTATATTCCTTCTCGTCGGTGTTTCTGACTTCAAATTCCCGATGCGCTCAAATTCCCATTAGCCCTCTAGGCTAAGCGCTTGATCCATGTGACATCTCCTTATATGACTGCAGCCATATAATTTTGTCGGGGTTTCAAACTTTCCAATGTCCAAATACAATTTCCCTCTGGATCCATGATCCTTTGATTCTCGACGTGCTTTTACTTCATCTAGCCCTCCTGAATCAGCCCGTAGTCCATGTGACCATTACCACATGACCACAACCTTACCCCTCATTGGGGTTTTGGGGTTTCCAATGCCTAAATTCATATACCCGTGGGATTCCCGACTCCTTGAATCCCGACTGGCTGACAGTTGGCCCCCACACAACGGAGCTCTCCCCCTTCTCTAATCTACTGATAGATGGTTCCCACTCAACAGAGATTTCCACCTTTTTGAGATGTTGACAGTTGGGTCCCACTCATCGGGGTTTCACGGTTTGCAATTCCAAAATGCCAAAACCACTTGTCTACAGGATCCCCGATATCCCGATGGCCCAAACGTCGATCCATGACTTGCAGTCGGGCCTTTTCCCGATAGCTCCGATCTCCTCCATGTGTCCCTTCCAAATGGATGGTCTCGATTCCTCCAGGATTGCGAGACTTTCGATGTCCCAACTCCTTCGACCTCAGGAACTCCGATTTCTCGATGCCGAATATCCCGACTCAATGCGGATTTCTGACACCTGTCCCCCTCAACGAACGGCTCAGATTATGCCAGGGTTTTCAACCTGGATTTCCCTGATCTCTTGTCCATGGGAATGCCGATATCCCGATGCGCCAAAGTACCGACGGGTGCTCTATCTCTACCATGTGTCTCCGCTAACGGACAGTCCAAATCACTCCAGTGTTTCGAGACTTGAAGTGTCTCGATTTTATTCACCTCGAGAATCCTAATATGCCGATGGCTGGAGTCCCGATGGTAACCCTCGTGTATCTCCTGCTCGATCCGATGGCTAATGGGTAATCTAATCAAGATCTGACGGTTCAGATCCATCCTTCTGCGCACACTCCAGAGACTAAACTCTGAGCATCTTCTCCTGATCCAACGGCTGACGGGATTTCTGAATGAGATCCAATGATCCACAATCTCCTGGGCTTACACCTTGGAAACCTAGTTGTAACCTCCTGAGTCCTTGCTTCTCACCAAATCTGATGGCTGACAGGATTTTCCTCCTAGATCTGACAATTGTTGTTTCTCCCTCCTGAGCTCCCACACTTTCTTCCCAAACTTAGAAGAAATTCAATTTTCCTCAAAGACCTCAGCCTTTGTCTTCTCTTCCTCTGTGAATTCCTTCCCTCCTGGAACTTCGCTGCACGTATGAAAATGCTAACTCCTCCTGAGATTTTATCTTCGAATCCATGAAGGATTCTTCCACTTTTGCACCCCTTGTAGAGTCTCTCCACACACTCACTGGTGATTTCTCTTCTGAGCTTCTGCAAACACTCAGACCCCTAAGGGATTTGTCCTTCTTCTCCCACAGATGGAGAATATAATGTCTTCCTGGCTTCCCGCTCAAGAAACCTCTTGTTGAGTCTTTCTGGGTGTTCAGCAACCCAGTGAAGATCCTTCAGTGGATACTTCCTCCAGCTCACAGAACTCAAAGAGTTCTTTCCTCTTTTGTTCCTGAATGCACAAAGTCTCAATGCCCACTTGGCAAAGTTTCCCTTTCACAGAACGTTTAGCAGTTATGTCTTCTTCTCCTGTGCACCTATGCACTCGCTCGATGCCAACCTAGCAGAGCTTCCCATAATCCTCAATGATTATATTTCTTTTGAACTCACAGTATAGTTCTTCTTCTGTGCACTCCTTGCACCTACTTAATGCCCACCTGGCAGAGCTCTACAGAATCCTCAATGATTTTGGTTCTCCCTTTTGAACTCACAATAGAGTTCCTCCAACTACACCTTGTGCCTGTGCTCAGTGCCCACTTGGCAAAGCTCTACAGAATTCATAGCAGAATTCTGTCTGCAACTGTTTCTCTCATACACAGCCTTTCCTCCAAGGTATTCAACAATCTTGAGGTCTTCACTCAGTTGTTGATTCCAGCTCCTGTGCCACAGCATGTCTTTCTCTAAACCCGTAGAATTCATAAGTGCTTCAATGCACCGGTATTCAGAGACTGCAGTACTCTATCACACCCTCCTGGCATGAAACCTCAAATACCTTCTCTTGTAATCTAAATAACCTAAAAATTCCTAACATACATCTACAACATATAATGGAACACTCACAAACATTCATTCAACATAGAATATGCAGGAAAAATTGCTCTTTGTATTAAAATGGCAAATGCCTATATTTACAAGGTGTTCTCAAGCTCTCTCTGGATCTTCTCTTTCTCCTACTCATCTAAATACACTCTTCACTAACCCAAAATGAGATCTGGAAATCTCTTTTACCTAAGGGTGCTCTTAGTGTTACACGTCAAAATTGCTAAGTATCACATTGTCCTTGCAAATCATCGTAAGTGTCGCATCTTCCCTACAACTTTCGCAAGTGTCGCAAGTTGATCACTAGTGTCGTAAACAATGTTCAGGCATGATGCCATGATAATGACACTAAAGAGGCACTTATGACACCGCATATGACTGGTTTGAAGATCAAGAAATGATCCACTGGAATCAAAGAACTCTTAACACCTGAAAGAAGACCTGAAACAATGGTTTGGAAGGGGAATGCTCCTCTAATACTGCTAGAGAAGCATTGGCACTCCTACACCATACTCCAGAAGCGTTATAACGGTCTTCATCTCTTCTGAAGGAGCGTTGCTCACCTTAAGAGCTATGGCGCTTTCCCTAGGTACATCGGGAGTGCTATAACGCTTTGATACCCATATTGGGGGAG
>ML788648.1:1875-23016 GCA_009831015.1 Picea engelmannii
TCAGCCTTGGAGGAAAGCCGGGAAGCTAGGTTACTGTCTGGATTGTGTGTGGCCCCTTTGCGGCTCGAGGGGCTAAGGGGGAAGCAGAGTACCCCTAGCTTTTGGCTGGGAGGTACCGGTGTAGTCGTTATGGTCAGCGAGCGGGAGCGTCAAGGAGCGTGATGACTTCATAAGAGGTCAGCGTTAAGGAAAAAGGTACGCTTGATGTCGGTAGAGTAGAATGCTCGGATTTTGGTGTTTTCACATTTAAATTATTGCTGTAAATTTTTCAATCATTGACAATCGCTGATGTAGTTGTAAGGTCTAGTAGAATATGCATCGACGTGTTGTTATTTTAATGGTTACCGCGTTGAGTTCCACCTCTGTTATTTATGCAGAACTGGGTTCCAATGTCCTGGTTGTGGTAGATGAATACCATAATTTTAGAAAAAATACTTTTACTGTGTTATGTGAAAAAGCCGAGAAGCTCCAACCTTACCCTACCTACGACCGACATCTCTCCAGATCCTAATGTTCTGTTAGATGCTTTGCCTCTTTTACAATATGAACCCCCATAGTTGAACAACGATTCCATTTGTATTTGGAAATTAGTCCAGATTTTAATTTACCCTCTGCATTTTGTTAGCTTTACTTCCCCTCGGTTGCAAAGTTTATTTGTCCTGGTGGCCCTTTCATAGTGTTGTGCAGTAGTACCCGGTATGCGACGATTGGGAAGGGCTCTGAGGTGTTACCGGCCCGACCATGCGGTTCTGTTGCTCTCGTAACAAGTCCCTTCGCGTCAGTAGTGATACAGGCTGATTGACAAAGTGTCGATCGATTTTGGGTAGAAGGGGGCCTATCTCTAAATGCTTCCACATGCTACCTTATCTGTAGCCCTGACCATTTGATCGGTTCTTCTTGACTTTGATTATTGGTTGGTGATCCTTTCGCTGTTGTGTATACCCTTCCCTGTGCGTTTCCTCCTTACTGATTTATGTACACCCTGCTCTTGCTGTTGTTTTTTATGGTGATACCTTGTTGGGCCCTCCGGTGTGCGTAATGCTTGCCTCGTTGGTTTTGGCTATGTTTTTAAGTTAAGGGAGCTAGTCTGTTATTCCCATTATCAAGTATATCTTTGGATCCCGTTCCATTGTTTTTAAATAAAATTGTTTAATGCACATCAGTCAATCTTCATTGTTAATTATTTTTATAAATAACTATATGTTTGAATTTTATTATAGCTTACTGAATTAGTTTAAATGGTTCAAAATTTCGAACGTAATGTAAGATGTTTTAAAATTGATTTTCCCACTTCCGGTTTTTATTACATACTTTAATAGTTATAAATTTAACAAAGTGATAAACATGAAAAAACCACATAAATTTCATTATTGCTTTGTTAGCAACCACATAAACGGTTGGGCGGCACGGTGTCCAGCGTAGATGGATGGGGCCTGTGGATACAAACTGGTCTTCTATCATCTAGGGTACATAGAGGCCACAACCGTTAATATGAGTCTTTATTTTCCTTTCGGTGATATAGGTAGATGAACGCGTTGTTACAGCGGCGATAACGCCGACCACACTGTGATGATCCGGGTCACATAGAGATGCGCACCGACTCATGCTAACCCTTCTGGTAGCGACTTGGGTGTAGGGTAGCTCCAGACATTGTGATAGCTTATGGTGGCAACTTATAGCATTTATTATTACAGTCTGGTAGTGTTTCATGCGTGTCTGGTAGAGTTACTCCCAGCTGCGAATGGTGTGAACGGTTGTTTAATTCTTCGTATGTTAACCCTGGCGGTTGAACAACTCTGGCATATCCATTGAATGCTTCTGATTCCCATTCTGGCATTCTCAAACGAAGGGTTCTGACTCGTCCAGTGAATGATTCCGAAATTCCGCTCTGGATTTTCGTGCCCATCGAACGACTCACTTCCAAGCACGCGCCGTCACCTGGTCGCCAACTGTCACCCCGTTGGGGCGAACCTTTAAACCCTGAACGCGCTATTGAAGGTTGCCTCTATGAGGCACGGTTCTGGCCTGCGCGCCTGTGGTGCACCTTCCGTCTGGTGCGTACCCCCACTGCAGCTGGATTAGCGTATGATAACAACGTCAGGGTTGATAAACATGAATAATATTTTATTCGAATTTTGGGTTGCAATGTTGTTAACATAGGCATTATAATGTTGGTTCTGTTTTAATGTGATGTTAGTACATTAAAGCAACCGCAATGCCAATTTCCAATACCATCATGGTTCAGGGTAAAGTTGAAGTAGCATAATGTTTCATGCTGACATTAATCGCCCTGGCAATGTTAATGGCATTATGGTCTGCGATTGGTGGAAAAGAGAACGTCACTGTAAAGGATTTTATTTATGGGGTTATCGTGGAACTGACCGATGGTCAATAATAGAATTCTGTCAACTGAAAAATATTTAACTAATTCATTACCTTCCAGATATTTATTATTCTCATTATTGCTAAATTGTCATTTACTTATCAATCGTTATTGTTGGTTAATGACCAATCCCTGTCAACAAAATTCATCTTAATATTTACCTTCCAGATTGTCAATTCCTTATTATAGTTAAATTGTTATTATTTATCATTAGTCATTTGTTGGGTAATAAGCATACGCTGTCCACTTAAAGGAATTATCATGAAGAATACTTTTCAGCTTGTTACTCGCCTTATTTTATTTAATTGTTACTTTATTATTATTTCGTCAATTGTTATTTAAATTTCACTGCCAATCTAGTTCAACAAGGAAGAAGAAATATATATATATATATATATATATATTCGGCTTTAGCATAAACGAAAATTAATCGTGACCCCCTTCTTATTACTGTGGGTGTGCCGAATTGGACTACTCAAGCAACGGTTATATACGTCATTATGTTGTTTTCATTACACTAATGCGGTAGTATTATTGTAACCTGTGTTATATGTTAACACGGTTATGAGATTTAATATAATACACCCTTGCGTGCTAACAGGGGTATGAAATTTACTGTAATCCACACCAGCTCAGGGTGGGCTTGAAAACTCAAGTAGCACACAACCCATAACATTAAAGACACCTTCCCAATCCTCAACAACCTAGCTTATTTTATATATTTTATTTTATAAGATTGTTCTTCTTGTCTTCTTATGTTTTATTACATATTTGATGATATTCATATGTTTCTTAAAGAACTTTACCAATTTCAAATATCATTATTTGCATTTTAAAAATAAAAAGGGTACGGTGGGAAAACCATTGATGCATGACTAAGTACCATTGACCCCTTGACTTTATATTCAATGCACATCCACCATTTCAATATCTACTAAGAAGGCCGCTTAGAAGGACAAATTATTGCAAGTACTTAGAAGGCCACATAGAATGACAAATTATTACATATGTTTATTATTAGGTTTTTATTACATATGACCATTAAACTTGTGGTCCCTCTATTGCCCTGTTATTGTATTATAAATTAAATGTTGTGGGTTATGGTAATTAATTGTTGGTGACTTACATGAAGTAAGGAAATTAATTTCCTTTGCAAAGGTTATTTTTAGCATACATTGTAATACGGTTATTATTAATACGGTTATTATTAATCCTAAAATTGAGGTTGGTTTGTGGAATTGTAACAAAAGGGTGGGGTCAGTGACGGAGTACAACCCGTTATTATGAGCTAGTAAGCAGGATTTGGCAAACTTTTGTTTTTACATTATTTTAAAAAGGGGGATGGAATAACACACCGTTTAATGAAATTTAATGGAGAATTTGGTCGGTAAATAAAATCCCAATTGAGTCATAGACCAAGCCTCACCTTAACATGGGAGGGCAGTTGTCTGAGTCCCTGGAATTGCACCCGTCATAGGGGACGGGGTTACTTATTCAAGTATTGTTGTGCTTAGTTGTAGTGATTTTTAGGTTGGTCTGCTTGTGTCGAGCGGGAGGTAGACACCTCCATGTTCCGCAGAACAGTCGCCAGCCCTGAGACCTTAAATGGTTAAAATCGATGGGAATCGGGGCTTGAGCGTTGCCTATGTGTCTTGGAGGTCCTAACCTTTGCAGGGTAGGACGGGCGGGTAGTCAGTTCTACTTATCGTTGTGTGATCGTCGTTTATGCATGGAGATACTTGTCACACATCCTTGTCGTCTTTTATATGTTCCTCATGGTTGTGTCTTATTCGTCGTCGGGTGGCGACGTAGAGTCGAATGCGTTGATTGTTTCCCTTTTACACGCGTGCACACACTTTTAAAAACACACCCACAAAAAAAAATAAAAAATTGCACTAGTTATTAGAGTTGGGATGTCGTAACGAGGGGGTTGTTACAAAGTTGGTTTGGCCATTTGATGTTGAACTTTTGTCTCATACAAGAAAATGAAACTTCATTTTATTTATCCAAGAATAACTAGTTTAAGCTCTTTGAATGCATCTTCCTTAGAGTTTTCAAATATTTGGACTGTAAAGAATGAAATTTGAAATATTACAATATTGGTACTTTAACAATGTATCTTCATTTGAGTTTGTTTATATTTGAACTCTAAAAAAATTGAATTTTTTATTTAGTAATAATACTTACTCTTCAAGATGAAACACACTATGCTTAATTTCTAAGATTTAAAAATCCAAAATTATAATGAATTGTTGTAACATCCTGCTCATGTGAGCGCATGATATTGACTTA
This sequence comes from Picea engelmannii, assembly GCA_009831015.1. NCBI lineage: Eukaryota > Viridiplantae > Streptophyta > Pinopsida > Pinales > Pinaceae > Picea > Picea engelmannii. The sequence continues at coordinate 6,551 of ML788648.1, forward strand.
TTCTTTGAGGAAATTTGCATGCAAGTGATCTGGTTATAGTATATGGTTATTTGTTTCTCTTATGGATTCTTATGATGATGTTGATGGATTATGATTTATGTTGTTTGATATCTATGTATTGACAGATGCTATTAATGATTTTTCTCTGACTGTGCAGTACACTTGGCATATTGACGATGTCGATGGCATCACTGGACCTCCTTTGCATCCAGATTGACCCAGGGAGTGGATTGTATTTTTTTGAGTATTTCATTTATTCATATGTGACATATTATCGATTATATTATGATGTTTATGGACCATTGACACTATTTCATTGATGGATGCAGGTTGATTATTGATTGCTAATCTGAATCGCATAAGGAGTAAAAGGGCCATGCACATAAACTAAATACTGAGGGAGTAAAGGGGCCATGCCATGACACAACCTACTAGCACTCCCACCATGGATCAAATTGTAGGTTAATGATTACCTAGTTCCACAGGTCCACGATGTTGTGAGGGAAGACTGAGGGAGTAGCTCACGAAGATTCTAATGGGTGCGCAATAATGAAGGGTCCTTATTCCTTTGAATCCCTTAGTCTCTCAAAATTTGCTCGAATTGAGTGCTAACTCGAGGGGTTAGACAACTACCAAAACCAGTCAAAGGAGAGTGGCACCCTTGGAGCACATAGTGCGTGTTGAAGGGCATGTCGTGTAATCATAAATTGAATCAAAGGCGAGTGACACACTTGGAGCATGGAGTGCATCTTGAAGGGAATGTTGCATCATTAAAAATTGAGTCAATGAATCTGGATTGGAAATTAAGGATGAAAATTATTAATTTTAGAATCCCTATAAGATTCTAAGCCTTTGCAATTAAAAATTTAATTAAGCCTAAGTCTAAGTTAGTAAGAAGACCAAAAATAAATTTTCAAATTAAATATGAGGGGATGATGTAAGTCAAATTAAGAATTCAAGGTAAACAAAACAATTCCAAAGATTGATATAATACACATATGTGGAAGTAATTACCAAATTGGAATTTAAGGTAAGAATGGAAGAGAGCTAAAGGAATGGGTAGGCATAGATATAAATCTATAGTCTAGTTAACACTAGTCTAACTAACAAAAGATTCCTATTTTAACTCAACTTAGTTTTAGAAAGGGAATAAAGGGAAATAAACGGAACAATAGAGACATAGAAGAGTGAATTAAGAAGCGTTTTTAGGATGGGCTAGGGAAATTATTTTTTATTAAAATAAAATGTGAATTTAATTGTACAAATTGGCGAAAGGGTGACAAGTGTATGGGGGAGATAAATTCTAAATTATTTTAATTAAATATTTAACTAATTGTGAAAGTGTGGAAAAATTCTATAAAACAAATGGATGAGTTGAGAGATGGATTAGATTCGTTATTCGTAAAGTTATGCTGCATAATTTTGAGTGGTTTTTCTTGTGAGAGTTGGGATACCCAGCTTGGGAGAGAGTGTTGGCTCTACCTTGTGAGACGAGCTGGGAGCTAGAGGAGTTCTAGTTGTGTGTGTGTGGCCCCTTTGCGGCTCGGGGGGCTAAGGGGGAAGAAGAGTACATGTAGCATTGTCTGGGAGCTACCAGTGAGGTCTCATCAATTAGCCAACAAAAGGTCCGAGGAAACGCCATCACTGAAGCATAAATTCGATCTGTTCGTCATCAACTATGGTATTTGATTCTATGTTATTATTGATTTATAGCTAAATTATTGTAAATTTGAATGATTGTAATGGAGTTTATCTTGATAAGTAGTAGGCTTAAAACTCAGCATATTTATATATGAACATGGTGTAAGAAAAAGGGAGTATTGTTACCTTTCATTTTAGATCGTCTCTTGATGCTATGCATTATGGAAATAAGTTACTGTCAATTAATTAAGGGTTTATCACTATGTAAGAAAATGGTCATTTTATTTTCAAATTGATTTTGGACATTCTAGATGCACGCCATAATCCCTGTTGCATGTCATTTAGTGATTGAATGGAGATTCTGGAGAGTTTAATCCTTCCTTTACTGACTTCGCCACATAATGAATTTCGCTACGATATTTTATGGCTTGACTCATGTAATAGAGAATTTAAAATCGCATCTTTATTATGAAATATAAATACATTTTATTGTTTGTGATTTTAGGGATGGATTCCTTGAGCGATATCATTGGTGCCTCGTGAGGATTTCAAGTTTATTGCAACCACCTGGATTACTCTCTTCGTTCCTTTAAAAATTTCTCATCAAATGTAACTATGGGTAATGATTAAAGGTAGACAATTGAATCAATGGTTTTTGGTTCTACTTCTACCCCATCTTTCTTTGTCCAATGGTTCTTATTGACATGGGACATTGACATCTTGATGCGCTTTTATCTGAAAATGAAGTGAAATCTTAGAGTTGCTCAACTGTACCAATCATTCCACTTAAAACAACGAACACTAGGTACTAACTAACCAACATAACTAACTAACTAAGGACCATCCATTGCATTACAATGCTTAAACATTGGGTTCTTTTTGAAAAACAGATTTCGAGAAGAATGATTTTTCTCACTTCTATTACAATGAATCTGTACAGGTACATTTATAACGGATCAATTTATAGGAATGGAAATAACCAGAATCCAATTAGAAATATTTACAGGAAAGGAAAGGATCAGAATTGGAAAGAATCAGTCCAATATCGGAAATAATCAGATTCGAAAAGACTCGGTCCAATATCGGAAAAATCAATCCAGTATCAGAAAGATCCAATATTTTAACACTCCCCCTCAAGTTGGTGCATAGATGTCACACATGCCCAACTTGCCCAAAAACTTTGAGAACACTCGACTTGAAATAATTTTTGTGAGAATATCGTCCAACTGATCCTCTGATTGAATCGTGCGCAACCTCACAATTTTCTCATCCAACTTCTCCTTAATGAAGAATCTGTCGACCTCCACATGCTTTGTACGATCATGTTGAACTGGATTATGGGAAATATCACACACTACTTTATTGTCACAATATAGGTGAATCAGTTTCCTAGGCAGACAACCCAAATCTCTGAGGAGAAGTCATAGCCATAATGCTTCACATATGCCAAGTGCCATACCTCTAAATTCATCCTCTGCACTTGATCGGGCAACAACATTCTTTTGTTTTCTTCTCCATGTAACGATATTACCTCCTACAAAGGTGAAATAACTTGAAGTAGACCACATGTCATCTACTGCTCTAGACTAGTCAACATCATTATATGCATCCACTCTTTGATCATCTTCATTTTTTGTGAAAAAAATTCCTTTTCCAGGAGCAGATTTCAAATACCTCAAAATGCGCATAATTGCATTCATATGTTTCTCTCCAAGATTATGCATAAACTGGCCAACAATACTCAATGCATAGGCAAGGTCTAGTCTTGTGTATGCTAAGTACATTAACCTTTCTACAAGCCTCTGGTATCGCCCTTTATCCACTGGTACATGATGAGACTCAATACATAACTTCAGTCCTTCTTCCACTGGTGTATCAATTGGTTGACATGCTGACATACCGGTTTCTTGTAACAAGTCTAAGTCATACTTTCTTTGATACAGAAAGATCCCTTTATCAGATCGAGATACTTCGATCCCAAGGAAATATTTCAAGGAGCCGAGGTATTTCATTTCGAATTCTATGGACAAGTAACCCTGTAGGGCCTTCCTTTCTTCCAAGTCATTTCCTATAACCATCATGTCATCCACATATACAATAAGTGAAATAATATTACCCTGTTGTTTCTTCAAGAATAAAGTGTGGTCTGAATTGCTCTGATGGTAACCAAAGGCTTTCATAGACTTTGTGAAACTTTCGAACCATGCTCTCGGAGATTGTTTCAACCCATACAGTGACTTCTTTAATCTGTACACCTTCCAACTATGCATTTCTGGTATCATGCATCTGGGTGGGAGTTCCAGGTAAAATTCTTCGGAAAATTCTCCATGAAGAAAGGTGTTCTTCACATCAAATTGTTGTAATGGCCAATCCAAGTTCACAGATAGAGACAACAAGACTCATATTGTGTTGATTTTAGCTACAGGTGCAAATTTCTCAGTATATTCAATCCCATATGTTTGGGTGTACCCTTTTTCCACCAGTCTCACCTTAAAGCGTTCAATTGTACCATCTACTTTGTATTTCAGAGTATAAACCCACCGACATCCAACTGGTTTGTTTCCTGGTGGACGGTCAACAAGTTCCCAGGTTTTATTTTCCTGCAAGGATTTCATCTCCTCATTCATAGCGGCTTTCCACCTTGGGTCAGCTAAGGCTTCCTGCACATTGTTAGGAATAGATACAGTAGATAATTGACTCACAAATGATTGATTTGATTCTGACAAATGATGGTTAGACACATAATGACTCATGGGATATTTGAATTTACTAGAAATTTCAGGTTCATATGTGGGTTTAGGGATACCTCTGGTGTGACGTTGTGGTAGTTGTTTTCTAGGAGCATCCTCAGCAAGCGATTGGTTTGGTGTATCAGTTCCCTATGGTGTGAGGGACCTGGTGTAACATCCCACTCTGGCACACTTAGAAAACTTATTCTTTGAGGACACTTGCTCGCAGGTGATCTAGATTTTTATGATGATAAAACATTTATCCTTGATGATGATGCGTTATGATAGATGACATGATGTTTTACTATTATTATATACAGGTGCTATTGACTCAGTTTATTTGAGTGTGCAGGGTTTTTGACCTGGAGGATGCAGAGGCATTGACGGAACCCTTGGACTCTGGATTGAGTCAGGGAGTGTGATATTGAGTTGATTTATTTACCATGATATTTATTGATTTGATGATATGTTGTTGACATGTTCTGACATGATGGTTGATGATGTAGGCTGATGATAGCTTGCCGAATAGACTCACATATGGAGTAAAGGGGCCACACATGAGTTCCAGAGAGGTTGAGGGAGAGGTGTGGACAGAAGCCCTACCACAGCCTACTAGCACTCCCGCCGTGGCTAGAACTGTAGGTTAACGATTACCTAGTTCGAGAGGATCCACGATGCCGTGAGGGAAGACTGCGACAGTTGCTCACGATGATTCTAAGGGGCACGCAATAAGGCGGGGGCCTTATTCCTTAGAGCCCTTAGNCCACAAGTTCACCTGGCGGAGTGTTGACTCCAGGGGTTATAGATGTCTACCAATCAGTCAAGTCGGTGAGTGGCACCCTTGGAGCACGTGGTGCATCCTGAAGGGCACGTCGCGCAAAAGAAAAACAAGTTGGCGAGTGGCACCCTTGGAGCACGTGGTGCATCCTGAAGGGCACGTCGTGTAACAGAAGCAAACGAGGCGAGTGGCACCCTTGGAGCACGTAGTGCATCCTGAAGGGAACGTCGCATTGATGATGATGATGTGACAACCTAGATGACCCTAAGACCTTAATGCCTTATAAAATTCTTAAAACGAATCCCCTAATTAATTGTCGCCCAGTTCAAATCTTAACCTAAATTTAAAACACCTCTAAGATAAAATTTTGATTAGCCTTAAGAGAAGACCCTCCAAAAATAAACTTAAGGACGTAAACTAAAACCCTCCTAAGTGTTAGTTAAATTCTTCTTAAAATTAAAGAGGGTAAAGTAATGAGGGAGATAAATTAAGTGAAACCCATGGCTTTTAAATTATAAAGAAGAATTGAAATTATTAAAGTGTGGGAGTATAAAAGTTAGGATTTTAGAAATACAATGAAAGGTTTAATAGGTGCATTTATATTTTTGGGTTTTAGAAAAAAAATAAAAATAAATAAATAAAGGAAAGGAACAATTAATAGAAATAAAGAAACTTGTAATAAAGGAAACCTAATAAAGGAAAGTAGGGGACATAGGGTAAAAAGAAAAAAGGAATCAACAGTTAAGGAGTTGCTAAAAATCAACAACTTCATTTTAGGAAAGTTATTAAAAGCATGAGAGGGGATCTAGGAACCCTAGGAGTAATTTTAGGAGCGACTAAGGGGGGTGAGGGAAATGAGTCTTTTAATTATTAAAAAGAAATTAATTTTTGGAGAAACGTGGGGGATGAGTGACACTTGGACGGCAGAGAATTTTTAGAATATTTTCATTAAAAATTTAATTAATAATGATTTAGGAAAGTAGGTGGGTCTCAAATTTCTATAAAAGAAGGGGAAAAGAAGGAAGAGGGGGATGAACGGTGAGCGAAACGTTACACTGCCGGATTGCAGCTTGACTGATTGCTTGTGAGGAGTTGGGCATTTCTCAGCTGTATTGGAGTGGTAGCTCAGCCTTGGAGGCGAGCTGAGAAGCTAGTCTTATCTCTGGATCTTGTGTGGCCCCTTTGGAGCTCGGGGGGCTAAGGGGGAAGCAGAGTATCCCTAGCGATTGGCTGGGAGGTACCGGTGAGCTCGCTACAGTCGGCAAGAAGGAGCGGCAAGGAGCGTGGGATGTCAATCGAGGCGGTCGAAAGGAAAAAGGTACGCGCGTTATTTGGTATAGTAGAATGCTCGGATTGGTTTCTTCACTGTAATATTGTTGTTATATCCTTTTTATTCAACGTCCTGGACTGTATAAAATAATTGCTGTTATAATTTTGGACTGTGTATATCCTTTATATCCAACATCTTTGACTGTGTAAATAATTACTGTCATAAATCTAGGCTGCGTAAATACCTTTTTATTTAGCGCTATGGACTGTATACAATAATTTTTGTTGAAATTCTAGACTATGTAAAACCCTCTTTCCATTCTACTTTCTAACGGTGTAAAATAAATTCTGTGGATCACCTGGACTGTGCAAATTTTAAGTTATTGTGTGGTGATGTGCAATTTTTTATAGTTATTGTTCTGGAATCTTCTTTAGACCATGGGGTTTTTGGGGCAATTTAAATAAATTCTGGCGTTTTCCTGACTAGCTGTGGGGCATTTTCTCTGCTGGGCGAGTTCATCCCTATGGACCATCTTTACCATGGGTTTCCTGTTGTATTTTTTGGGCGTTTCGTTTTGTGGGCTTGGCATTTCATAAAGTTTGCTGTCAATTCGTTTATAAACTTACCGTCCTTCATCTTACCCGTTACTGTCAGTCCTTTTGAAAACAAATTACTGCCATCTCGTTTGTGCATGACCGACAATTTGTCTTGGGCATCCAGTCTTTATTACAGCGTGGGCATGTATTTCGTGGGCGTTTTTGTTTGGTATGCATTTGATGTTTACCTTTGACTGCGTACAAAATTCATCTCTGAACGAAATGTCATTGTGAACAAATTTCTCTGTACACGAAATGTCTGGGTGAATGAAATTCGCATGACAGTCTGTAGATGCGTTCTATCCACAGTGCACATTTTTCTGTGGGCGCTTTAATGACATTCACTGATATATATTGGGCGTCTTTTTGTCTGCGGTTTAAATGTTTTAATGGTCTGAGTTTACTGATATAAATTGGGCGTTTTAAATGGCAATGCATTATGTAATACCGGGGCGTTTTCCTTCAGACTGGGCATTGTTACATTTGCGGTTTATTTTATGTTTGGGTCTGCGTCCTCATTCATGGGCGTAATTATAGTTGCGTTTTTCCTTTTTGGGGGTCTGCGTTTTTTCTATTCTTTAATGCCTGTTGCATAGTAATGATATTCTTTTTACTCCCCAAGATATGTTGCGTAGTAATGATATGATCTTGAGTGCCTCCTTTCTAGAACAAAATGTTTTAAAATCCTCTTCAATACTTTTACTTTCCCCGGATTTCCTTATCCACATCATCATTTCTACCTCTTCCCATACCTCCCTGGGTAAATAAAAATTCCAAGATGATATGATATATAATTTATTCTGCATGATGACATCGACTCCACCATCTTGGCCCAATGAAATTCCTTTTTGAAATACCTACCATCTATGTTCCTTATTGTATAGAAATAACCACAACAAGATTTAGTTTTTGTAGGAAATTTTGATTTCCAAATTATTTTCTACAACAAAAAAGGATGGTCTTCTCATCCGCCCTCTACCAATTCTTTGTAGCCTATTATGGGAACTAAATATCAAACAAGACGCAGCGACAAATCAAATCGTCCTCCTCTTATTTGAGGCTATTATTGTAGTCTTTAAGGATGTCTATGTACTTATTTCATAACTCTGCATATTCTTCCTCAAATCCTATCTCTTCCCAAGATAACTGTCATGCCCATAACGTTTACTCATTTGTTATCTACTGCCATATAGTTAATGGAATGATATGGTTATTTAATTGTTTATTAAATGGTAATTATTAATTGGTATACACTGCAATGCTGAATAAATTGCATTTTTAACTATTTACTTGCATTATGGTAACATTACTACCGTTGGGTTGTTTTAATTGCCATTACTATAGGGTAGTAACATCGTGGGTTTTAATGTCACCGATATTACGTAATTGATGTTAATTCTATATATCGACCCTTTTAATTATGGGTATGTATAAGTATTGTCATTTAATATTGTTATTTGTCATTTTCACATCTTGTCCTTGTCATTTTAGAGATGGTATTATTATATATTGCCATTTCTAAATATGATCTTATTTGTAATTTTTCAACTATGATGTTACTTGTAAATAGGGTGTTATTTCTAAGTATGTTTTTATATTGTTAATTTCAATTATGAGGTTACTTGGAATATGTAATTGATGTTAATTCTATATATTGACCTTTTTAATTAAGGATATTTACAAGTATTGTCAGTTAATATTGATATATGTCATTTTCAAATCTTGTCCCTTGTCATTTTAGAGATTGTATCATTATATATTGCCATTTCTAAATATGATCTTATTTGTAATTGTTCAACTATGATGTTACTTATAAATAGGATGTTATTTCTAGATATGATGTTGTATTGTTAATTTCAAATATGATGTTACTTGGAAATATGATGTTATTGCATTATTATTGGAACCTATGATGATAGATGACATCGAATTGAGAGCTCCTCATGTTTATTGAAATGTTTTTATCTTCTAAGGTCACTAAAATTTTGGGGTTGTAGCATATAAGAGGTATTGTAATTATAGAATCATGGTCCGGATAGGTGATATAAATGGAAGGTGTTTAATATTTCATGGCAGTGCTATTGTAAATTTTATTGTTATTAATAAACATTTACGGTATACTAATATTGATTAAGTACAATAGGACTTTTGAGTCTGTAATGAGGGTGTTGGTTCTTGTAGACAAAGTTTTACTTGGTTGACAAACCCTCCGGGTGTTGGAACTGTTGTCGGGTGGGATGTAGACACCCCCCCTGGTAGCCTTAGGAGACATGTCTGTGGGTGTGATTTTTCTGTGTAAGGAATCCAGTGTCGTATCAAGAGTCTCGGGCCCTTTAAAGGCAGGGTTTCCACTCTTGCAACACACCTGACAAAGATTACTAGTTTCTGCCTGAGCAGTCGGCCAGGAGCCTGTCTAATCTTCTTTCGAGAAGACATAAGACTAAAAGCCCTGCTTTTCTGTGCAGAAATGGTAAACTCTATTGTTGGATTCTTCCATCTGTGACTGTACTGTACTTAACACCTGGTGTCATTTTCTGCTTATAGCTGCTAGTTGTACGTCTTATGTCTTGGGGCGTTTATTTCTTGTTGTCACTGTGATATGTCGGAGTCGTCTTGTGGTGTTCGTCTTTCTTGCGTCTTGTTCTAGGTCGGGTTACTAGTTTATGCCTGAGCAGTCGGCCAGGAGCCTGTCTAATCTTCTTTCGAGAAGACATAAGACTAAACGCCCTTCTTTCCTCTGCAGAAATAGTAACCCTAACACCATGGATTCTTCCCTCTATGTTCTTACTGTGCCCCCCGTATGTCTTAATGTTTGTGTTGTGCGCCTTATGCCTATGGTCGTATATTGTTGCAGTTACTCGTTGTGTGCATTCAGTCTTCTTGTGCTGAACATCGTGGTTGCATCTTGTTGGTTGTCGAGTGGCGACGTAGAGTCAAGTGTGTTTGTTACTTCTACACGCGCGCACACACCTTAGACAAAAAAAAAAAAATTACACCTGTTCTCAGAGTTGTTGTCATAACGAGGAGGTCGTTACACCTGGATGGAGGTGGAGCCACAACTTCAATTTTTGGGTGTTCATCAACTTCTTGAATGACAATTCCCGAGAGTTCCCCATCTTCAGAGATGTCTAAGTTACCTACACCCAATTTTGAATCCAGTTCTTGATCAATAGGTTTAGAGAGTTCCCCTCCTTCAGGGATGTCCAACTTACCCCCATCTTTAGAGATGTGAACATCCACATTTTTAGGGATGTCAACATCATAGTCTAGAGTCTAGATTTCCTTCTGATAATCCCCCTGAAGTTTAGGCTCAGAGGAAAAATACACCGAATCTTCATGAAAAACTACATCCAAGGAAATAAACATTCGTCAGGTTGGAGGATGATAGCTTTGGTACCCCTTTTGATAATCAATGTATCCTAGAAAGACACATCACAATGCCCAAGGAGTCAACTTATTGCATTGATTCTTATGGAGGTGTACAAATGCTATGCAACCAAAGACGTGAGGAGGTAAATTTGGGATGGCTGGGGTAATAATTGCTTCGGCGAGAGCCTGGGCTGGTGTTTGGAAATCAATAGTGTTCGAGGGTACCCGATTGATCAAATATGCTGCAGAGTTAAGTGGTTCTCCCCAATAAGATAACGGCATATGGGCTTCTATCAACGAAGCACAGACAACCTCCAACAAGTGACGAATTTTTCGCTCAGCCACCCCGTTTTGCTGAGGTGTATTGAAACAAGTAGTTTGATGAATAGTTTTGTATGCTTCCAAATACTGGTGAAGTTCAGAACTTAAATATTCGCCTCCATTGTCACTGCGGAGAACCTGACCCTGTGCATTGTACTGAGTATGAACCATTTTATGAAATTTTTGAAATAACAAGTTCACTTCCCCTTTGGATTTCATCAAGCACACCCAAGTCATCCTGGTACGGTCATTAATAAAAGTAACAAACCAACGTGATCCACCCAAGGTAGTGACAAAGGATGGACCCCAAACATCAGAATGTATGACCATAAAAGGAACTAGACTTTTTTTCAAAGTTAATGGAAATGAAGCATGATGGCTTTTTGCAAGTTCACAAACATCGCATCGGAAACTAGAAACATCAAATTTTGCAAATAAACTAGAAAATAATTTCTTCAGGTAACCAAAGGAAGCATGCCCTAGACATCGATGTCATAACCAAATTTCAGATTTCCTCTTCTCCCCCTTAGAGCCATCCACTGTGAAAGCTTGACGCAATTTGTCCGAACTTTTTGACACCAAGTCCAAGTAATACAACTTCCCTCGCCTAACACCACAACCAATCGTTTGCCTCATTCGGATGTCCTTAAACACACAAAAATCAGGCCAAAAAATTACATCACAAAGTAAGGCAGTGGTTATTTGGGAAACTGACAATAGGTTATAATCCAAAGATGGAACAACTAAAACAGAATCTAGATTCAAAGTATCAGTGAGAGGCAAGGTTTTTTCTCCAATAACTACGGCTCAAGAACCGTTGGCAGTGGAAACAAATCTTTGTGAGGACGGTTTAAGGGGTGAGACCTATCTAGAATCAAATGTCATATGATCTGTACCACTAGAATCAATTATCCATGCACTATTAGAAAAAAGTGTAGACATATTTAAAACCTTACCACCATTACCTGTCGCTGTTGCTATTGCCAAAATATGTCCCGCAACATCATCCTCTTTCCTTGTTTCAACAACTGCAGCACTGGAGGGGTTTTTGGAATTCCTCTTCCATGAATCATGGCTATGATCCCACCAATCTGGATACCCAACAAGTTCAAAGAAGTGACTTTTGGTATGACCAGTTTGATGACAATGAGTGCATTTGTAGGAGGATTTATCGGCACCAATAGTGGTCTTAGGATGGTTGGGCCTTGTTTGGTCATCCTAGTTTTGAGGAGGCCAGTTCTGATTAGACCGGTTTCAAGTCACCATCGTTGAAGCTTCAGATTTTTCTGGTTCTCCATTCATCGTTGTGCATTGAACAGATTCACGGCGGACCAGTGCATAACATGCCTCTAGTTCAGGAATAGGATCCTTTCTCAAAATTTCACCATAGATTTGTTTGAAGTCACCATCTAATCCAGTAAGAAAAATGTGCACCCTTTGTCGCTAAACTAATTTTCGGTAAGATTCAACATCCTTCGCATTCTCCATGATCACCTTATCACGATGATCTAACTCTCAAAAAGCTCAGTTAATTCTCCATAATACACAGAGAGTGTTCTGCCATTTTATTTGGTAGATAAAGCCCTCTGATTAAAGACAAAAACCTGTAATTCATCTGCTCCATCATAAAAGGGTTTAGAAAGAGCTTTCCAAATATCTCGAGCGGTGCATAAGCGAATGTATCGCTTCATAATTTCTGGGGACATAGACATCAACAACCATCTCTTGACCTTTTGATTGTCTGCATACCACTTCTCATATCCATCATCCTTCTCGGAAGGTGGCTGTGAAGTGCCACGAACTTAGCAATATGCATCTCCATGATTTGAGACCACATATCATAATTTGTTTCATCGAGTACAATCCCTGTTTTGAACGTTGAACCTTCAAATTGGATAATAATGAGAGCAGATTTATTCCCAGATGATTCAGAATCTGAATTGGCCATGGTTCAATGAGGGATACAAATGAGTCAAGTTTCGTCGCTCTGAGAAGACTGGTTGGCTGCCCGAGCTATTTTCTGGGCAGAGAGAGCTGAACAACACGATATGCAAAGAAGGAGGCACAAAAAATAAGAGGAGAGCCGACCTTTGAGTAGTTTTCTGGGTAGAGAGGGGAACGACCCAGAACACCACGAAAGAGCCGAGAGAGCCCACGAACAGAGGCAGAGTGAGCGCCTGAAAAAGAAATCGACCCCGGAACAAAGGTGTATGCAGTCCGTTCAAACAGGGTCGCATATCAAGGAGGATGACGCCCTGCAGCTCTGATACCAACTTGAAAAACAGATTTCGAGAAGAATGATTTTTCTCACTTCTATTACAATGAATCTGTACAGGTACATTTATAACGGATTAATTTACAGGAACGGAAATAACCAGAATCCAATAGGAAATATTTACAGGAAAGGAAAGGATCAGAATTGGAAAGAATCAGTCCAATATCGGAAATAATCAGATTCGGAAAGACTCGGTCCAATATCGGAAAAATCAATCCAGTATCTGAAAGATCCAATATTTCAACAATATGCACATTCGAAAATTTACCTCCGAGAGCATACTAACTAAAATAATTAATCTTAATTAGTTGGACACAGAAAGACTGGAACTTTAACTCAGACCATGAGCAATGATGTTCCCGCACTCAATGTTGCCTTGTAATCTCTCAACATTACAAAAAATTGTTGCCCTGCGATCTTACCTGGATACCACTCTGCGTGTCCTTCCTTAACCCTGTGTTTTTTCTTCCTCCGCCTTTAGTTGCATGCGTTTTGTCTGCGAATGGCTTAGGGTTGCATGCATTTTCTCTACAAATGTCCTGGGGTTCCATGCGTTTTTTTTCTGCGAATGGCCTGGGATTGCATTCGATTTTTGTGGGGTACACCCCAGCGCCTGCTGCGCAGGTACTGCCCAACGACTGTCATGTTAAGTATGATTGCAGGTAAGTGCAGTTCGCCTGGAGTCTTGCTTGGATACAATGCCTCTTTCACCGGTTCTCCGCCGCACGATGGCTTCCTTGCATCGCTACTTGTTCCTTTAACCCACAGAAATACAGATGGCGCTATTGATGACCTTCGCTGCTTGGTTCTATGCATGCCTTCTAAAAGAAAGTAACACAAAACCTTGAGTTTTAAGTAACGGACTCCTCAATGAGTGGGGAGGAGTGGACTTTAACAATGCTGCAAGGATGAAGATTGGCGGTCACTTTTTCTAAAAATAGTTTGTTTTACAAGCTCCTTGAGAGTCCCTTCTAGGAAGGTTTATTAAATTATTTACTGGCATTTAGTGATATCACACGTTCCATTTAAATTCTTAGTGTATAGAATGGTGCTCTAAGTCATATAGGGGACAAAGCTTATCCTGCTTTAAACGAATAATCTATTGTTCAGCCCCCATAACTAATTTTACATTAATTAATGAATTGATAAGTTCTCAATCTAGCCAGGAATTAAGTTACTCCTTAATTAATTTTACTTGGGATTGATTCCAGCGCTTACCTATAGATAAGTCCATGGGCCCGGGAGACCCTCACTTCATACATGTTATGTTGATCTCAAATTAATTATTGAAATATTTGCGGTGCTATAATAAATTACTTCAAGTTGTTATGGAATAATAACACATGGTCATTATGTGTTCTTACTTCAAGTCGTTAGTTATGAAATTTAATCAGTTAATTTACTTTTATGATGTAAATCTACTTGGTATTGAAAAGTATTCTGGAGTAAAATTTATATAATATTGTTGCGTTTTCTGTTTCCATAGATGATTAAATGGTTGGGTTATCCAACGCTGCTGAATTTCCTGCTTTATCCAGTTAGTGGTCTCATTCTCTGCAAATTTTGTCGAGGGTAGGAAGGGTTATACCCTTAGATTTACACCTTGTGTTATTTCATACCACGAACCTGTCCCTGCCCGATTCACCTCTGGATAATGGTCTTAATTCGGCAGCAGGTTGAATCGTATCCCTGCGCTCTCTGAGGATTTTGCACCCTAGTTCTGTGAATGATTGTCGAACCCCGACACTTGCTGGATACCATTCTTTGATAATTTATGTGGGCATTTTTGCGTTTTCTGTGGGCGGATTCAATTACCTTGAGCGATTCTTCCTTGTGGCTTTTCGTCTGTAACTTACTGCCGCTTCGCCTTATGCATTGGTTGTCTTCGTTGGGTATTGATTGTCCTTTCGTTGTAATTATTGGGCATTCTCTTGTTTACCGTGGGCAATGTGTTTATGATCTACTACTTGTTTTGACCTGCGTTTTAAATGCTTAAATAATCTGCGTTTCACATTGTTCGTTTACATTTACCTACAACAGTATTATTATTTTGGGCGTTGTTGTGTACAGTGGCCATCACTGTTGGGGCGTTTTTCTTTTACCACTGGTTGGGGCGAAGTTATACTTGTGCTGAGTCTGGAGGCAACCCGTCACTTGGTCGAATCTCTGGACGTTTTTTTTTTATTTCCTGCGTCTCCATCACTCGTCTGCGAATGTTATCTGTGTAATCCTTACCCCCGGCGAGATTGTTTGGTCCGATTTTTTGTGTTCATTGTCCTTAATCTCTGCCAGAATTCGTCGAGTTGTGAAGGGTTTACACCACCCAACCGACGCCTTGTTATTACTCTCTGGCGAGCCCTTCCTGTCCACCTCATTATCGTTATTGGTCTTTAACCATGCCACGACTGAGCCTGGTAACCCTGCAAAATTTTCTTCGTTCTTCCTCTCCAGAATATAATTCCCTTTTTGTGTTTTCCTGGGCGTTTTACCTGCGCGTGACAGTGCTCCCCTTAACGTTTTGCATGCCTGGAAGCAACGTTTATTTTTCTGGCAATTTAAGTAGGCACTGACATCGACTTCATTCTCGACCTGTCATTAGATATTGTATGAAAGTGGAAACTGTTAGGCCGGGCCACATGTCAGCGTAGGTTCTAGCTCAAAATAGAGACTGGAAGCTTTTAATCATTATCCCATAAATTATAAATTGTGTGATAAACTAAATTTCGGCGAGTTTATTTTAATGCCAAATTTAACGCAATCTGTAATGCCAGTTTAAATGGATATTAAATGTCGTGGTAATAAAGATGTGGCAGGTTGCTGTATTGCGGCAGTTGTTAAAATAATGACAGTCGATAACGCAATAGAAATGCCTTTCTAAATGACTAGTAAATTGCCAGCTCGAATGGCTTTCTGGAGTTCTATTGACGCGTATCATAGCTTGATCACTTGATTAAACTTCTGGTTGCTATCTCTAGCCTAGTGAATCACAACGCTTTTCATCAAAAATAAGTTAGGTACAAGTTACCTTATTAATAATACCTAATTGGATACGGAGTATTGTAGTCACTCCTATCTTTTCTTATGTGTGTAAAATTATACATTTAATAACTTAACAATATATTTAGGGTGGAGAGAATCGATTAACTTACGCATATTTGGGGAAATTCTAGTTGTTAATTAGGAATGTAAATAAATCACTGACGTGACATAACATGCATACAAGAAACGAATATAGAATGCCATGTCTTTTTATAAATAATGTAGAGATTTATGTTTTACATGGAATTGAAATGGTTATTTTAGTTTAGAAACGGTATTCAATATGTTAAGTTTTTAATCATTTGTTGCCATATTTAATTATTGTCTTTTAATATTAATAGTTGTCACACTGCCTTTTAATTGTTGTCCTTTTAAAAGTTTACGGGTTATTAGATTGCCATATTTATTTATGATGTATGGGGCTATTCAAATAATGTCACCCGTGGTT
>ML788648.1:25469-36347 GCA_009831015.1 Picea engelmannii
GTTAAAACCCCCAAATAATAAATGCGCTTAATATTCTTTTCAATGTATAGACAAATATTTTTATTATTATTATTATTTTTTGAAATCCTAAATTTTATACTCCCCTCTTTAATATTTTTTTTTTTTTTAATTCCCCTTTATAATTTAAACGCTAAGGGTTTCACTTAAATTAACCCCCTCATTACTTTACCCCCTTTACTTTTTAGAAGACTTTAATTAACTCCTAGGTGGGTGTTATTTTACACCCTAGGTTTATTTTTGGAGGATCTTTTCTTAGGCTGGTCAAATTTATCTTAGAGATGTGTTAATCTAGGTTTCACTGAACAGGGCGACAATTTAATTAGGGGAGGCGTTGTAAGAATTTATCAGGTGCTAAGGTTTTAGGGTCATCTAGGTTGTCTCATTATCATCCTCAACGCGACGTGCCCTTCAGGACGCACTACGTGCTCCAAGGGTGCCACTCGCCCCGATTGCTTCTGTCACACGACGTGCCCTTCAGGACGCACCACGTGCTCCAAGGGTGC
Source organism: Picea engelmannii (assembly GCA_009831015.1). Classification (NCBI taxonomy): domain Eukaryota; kingdom Viridiplantae; phylum Streptophyta; class Pinopsida; order Pinales; family Pinaceae; genus Picea; species Picea engelmannii. Next base: position 25,994 of record ML788648.1, read on the forward strand.
CACTCGCTGACTTGTAATTCTTTGCGCGACGTGCCCTTCAGGATGCACCACGTGCTCCAAGGGTGCCACTCGCTGGCTTGACAGATTGGTAGATTCTATAACCCCTGGAGTCAACACTCCGCCAGGTGAGCCTTGTGGGAGACTAAGGGCTCTAAGGAATAAGGCCCCCGCCTTATTACGTGCCCCTTAGAATCATCGTGAGTGAATGTCGCAGTCTGCCCTCACGACATCGTGGATCCTCTCGAACTAGGTAATCGTTAACCTACAGTTCGAGCCACGGCGGGAGTGCTAGTAAGCTGTGGCAGGGCTGCTATCCACACCTCTCCCTCAATCTCTCTGGAACTCGTGTGTGGCCCCTTTACTCCATATGTGAGTCTGGTCGGAAAGCTATCGTCAGCCTGCATCATCAACCATCATGTCAGATCATGTCAACAACATATCATAAAATCAATAGCATATCATCAAATGAAACAATATCATCGTAAATGAAACAACTCAAATAGCCCACTCCCTGACTCAATCCGGAGTCCAAGGAAGTTCCACCGATGCCTCTGCATCCTCAAGGTCCGAAACCCTGCACACTCAAAGAAACCGAATCAGCAGCACCTGTCTACATCAAGGTAGTAAAAACATCCTGTCATATAACTTAACGCATCATAATGAAAGAAAAAGTTTTATCATCATAAAAATCCAGATCACTTGCGAGCAAGTGTCCTCAAAGAATAAGTTTTTTAAGTGCGCCAGAGCGGGATGTTACAGCTTACCTATAGATAAGTCCATGGGCCCGGGAGACCCTCACTTCATACATGTTATGTTGATCTCAAATTAATTATTGAAATATTTACGGTGCTATAATAAATTACTTCAAGTTGTTATGGAATAATAACACATGGTCATTATGTGTTCTTACTTCAAGTCGTTAGTTATGAAATTTAGTCAGTTAATTTACTTTTATTAAGAGGGTCTCATGATATACTGAGTTATTATTCATTGGAGTAACTTGGTTAACTCATATGATGTATGATAAGTTACTGTTAAGGTTTTCATAAATGGTGTTCAAGTTAGATCAGTTTATTAAATTGGTGTACTTGTTTTTGTAATGATTAACAATTAAACAGTATTAATACTATGTATAAGTGATATAAAGTTATTTATATAAGTGTTACTTAAGAGCTTATTATAGTCATTATTATTGAATTTGTAATGGATATGAGAAGGAATGGGCCTTATACAACAAACAATAAATGGTATCCTACTTACCCTTGAGATCACTTGTGACCCTGCAAGGCTTTTAAGGTCAAGATTGTAATAATTGAGATGATTATTCGCTCGACAATTCAGAAAACAAGGATAAGGTGTTAAGAACACTGTGTAACTTGCGCATCCATGCTTAAATGGGACCAAATTTATTGAACCACTATGCACAAATTGGCGAACTTAGGCTTGAGTTTATCTTCATTTTACCGACTAAATAATTGATATCATGACATGATTCATCTCAAGGTTATCACGAAATCTATAATACCAATCGTGTTAGTATTCAATTGATTGAGTTTCGTTTATTTATGTGTTAGGTAATACGATTTATCGGAATTGAACAAGATTAATGTTTTATGGAAATTGTGATGTATTGAAAGGTTATATGATTAGATTACTTTATGCGCCTTTAGAATAATGTCGATATAGGATTGATTAAGTATTTTTATATCTTGCGCCATTTAAAATAAAGTTGATTACGCTTGTGTCTTTAGAATAATTTTGATATAGGATTGATTAAGTGTTTATATCTCTTGCACCATTTAAAATAATGTTGATTAGTCTTGCGCATTTATTATAATGTTGATATAGGATTGATTAAGTGACTAACCTTCTTTACGCTATGGGATAATGTTGATGTATAGATGCTTAAGTGATTGGATCTCCTTTCTCCTAGGAACAACGTTAATGAATAAATGATTGAGTCATTAGATTTATTTGCGTCATGTGTTAAATTTTGATGTATGATGGGTTATCAATTTGCTTAATATTGGATCTTGATATTAATGCTGATGTATGATTAATTAAGTAGTTAGAATACTTGCGCGTCATGAAACAAATGTTGATGTATGATTGATAACGTTGATGATGAACCTTGCGCCATGAATAATTTATGTTTAAGATTGATTGAATGATTTAGTTGATTTTCGGTTGATTGGATTGACGATATTTAGAAGCCTCCTTATTCTTTATAAAAATCGTGATCCCTGAGACCTTAAATGGTTAAAATCAATCATATGAATCCTAGGCTTGAGCGTTGCTTATGTGTCCTAGAGTTTCTAACCTTGCAGGGTAGGTTGGGCAACTAGTTTTTTTAATGCTCATTGACTTGGTTAATCATTTTATTGTATATTTATTTAGTCTATTGTGATGTGTTGATGTGGCGTTGTTAGTTATGATGATGTGTTGTTTGAGTCGTTCTTTATGTGTTGATTTGTGCCACTTTTAGTTATGTTAATGCAATTCCTTTGTGTCTTTTCGGTTACGATGATGTATGTTTTTATTATGTTGTAACGAGTTAATATACTAATGAAAAAAAAAAAATTATGTACTTCGTTTTGTTGACGTAACGGTAGGGACATTACATATGGTATCAAAGCGGGTTTATGTGATATATGACTGAGCAGGTGTTTATATTTTCATGCCTTGCTAATTATGTTGACGTATGATTGATGGAGCATTTAAAATTCTATTGCGCCCTTAATTATATGACTGTATGGTTGTTTGTAATTTGGTTACCTCGCACCATGAAAATAAGAGTGAAAAATTACTCTTACGCCTTTAATTATGTTGACATTTGATTGTCTAAAATTTAGTATTTTCATGGGAATTTTTATGAGGTGATTTAATAAATGTTCAAGCTCTTAAATTGATATCCTTGATGTGTCCTCATGCCCAATCACATTCATGGCTACTTGGAAAGGTTAAGTGTAGTGGACTATCCTATCACACCATGAATAAATAAGGTGGATTTACCATTTAATTCAGAATTTGATTAGTTACGCACCCTGTAAGGAATGTAGATTTATGCTTAATTCAATAATTAGATCATGTCCACGCCTTGAATAATGTTGATTTATTGTTAATTTAGTAATTTGATTAATCGAGCTTCTTGAATTAAAAATGGAGGTTCGGCCTTCAGCCTTGAAAATAAAATAAAGATTGATAATTTGCATTGTGCCATTAATTATGTTGATATGTGTTGTCCTTGAATTGTTTACACTTGCGTAACTAATATTTAATGTTGATATATGATTGTTTGGAAATTAGATTTATTGCACACAGCAAATATTTAATGTTGATGAATGATTGTTAGAATTTGATTTCACGCGCGCCATAAATTAAATGTTGTATGGTTGATAAAAATGATGATTACCCTTGCACCATGATTAATTGAAGTTTACGATTGATTTATTTATCTATTTGATGTTGGACTTGATTGTGTTAGTGTGATGTAGACACCTCCTTGTTCCTCAGAACAACCTCCATCCCTGAGACCTTAAATGGTTCAAATCATTTGGAACCTTGACTTAAGCATTTTTTATATGTCCTGGAGGTCCTAACTTTGCAGGTAGGTTGTGGTGAATAGTCATTTCATATTCTTCATCAGATTGATTGTTGTTGTAAATTGCTTCAAGATATTATGATGTGCTAATATCCTACACTATGTATGTTTATGTGTTGCTATCCCTCGATGATGCGTTGAATGTGTCATTAGTGATTTCCATAATGAGTAGATGGTACTGCTTTTATTTATGATGTTATTTATTAGGCTTTGTTGTGATCATTGTGTTGATGTTTAATTCTTAATGAAAAAAAAAAAAAATTACCTTTATGCTTCTCTTTTCTTAGTCATAACGGAGGGTCATTACATCCCTCTTACCTCATGGTATCTTATGATGGAGTCTTAGTGATCCACATTGACATGAAGATTCCCTTAACCCAATCTGACCAAGACGTCCAAGTAATCCTTCATCACTCTCCTTAAGAGCTATTTACAATGGAGTTCACCAAGTATTTTAATAGCCTTCATTTCATGCAATTGACAGGAAACATACGACATGCTTCCAAAAAATTCCTGCATGCCCTCCTTGTCACCTAGGTCTATGTCTAGACTTTACTGATGATTTACGAGGGGTATGCATGCCTAACTAGGTCTTATAGTAGTATGTCCAAATACATTCAATAAATAATTCTACAACTCCAAAGTAAATAGATTTTTTCATGGTGACTCCATCATCACTTCTATTTATGTTTCTAACAAATCTCACATTTTAAGTTTCCAAAATTATAAGTTATTTTTACCATCACTTTTTTTTTCAACCTTGAATTCAACATTCATCATCTTTTCCATTAGTTCTCTACATAAAGGATACTTTGAAAAATTCACTTTGAATTTTTTCTTTTAAATATATATATCTTTAAACTTCCATAAATAATTAATTTTATGACATCTACCAAATTATCTCTCTCTCTCTCTCTCTCTCTCTCTCTCTCTCTCTCTCTCTCTCTCTCTGTATATATATATATATATATATATCTTACTCAGAACTCTACACAAAGATCTCCAAAAAATAAAACCTCCACAAAAAATTCCTCCCATGTTGCTTCTGCACTACCGAACAAACTCACATAGAATCAACATTGCGCATAAATAGACATCGATTTACCTCTACACGGTCATCCACCTTAACCGTATCTAGAAAACGAGGCCCTTATGGTTTCATCCATGTTAAATGACTCTTCCACTATTCATGTGTATATTTCGTGTCGATGACATACTTTGGCTCTACCTCCATGGGTGACATGAATAGACCTCAATCATTCCTCAAACCAGTTCTCTGAAAAAATTCTCAATCACCTCCTTCACCTTCGATCTAATACCACTTTTTTGTCCCGTAAACATAATTAAAACATAAATATCATGACATATGCAGCCAAGAAATAAGACAACAACACCAAACATAGATGACATAATATTTATGTTGTAAAACCCTTTAGAGAGAAACATCTGTGGGGCAAGGTATCATTATCTTTATTATTCAAGATAGACTTACAATTAGGCTTACCCCTAGATACATATCTCGGGTTTCATAGATATGGATCTATCTTGGAAACCTTATATGTTACATAGTTATGAAAAGTACCACTCATTATACAAACAACTTACATAAATAGTGCATTTACAGCTAAATCCACCTTTGAATTTACTAACTCAATACCTAAATCATAGAAAGCATCATTCAAATAACTTGGTATCATTTAAATACCATAAACTTAAGCTTTGTTTAACAAAATTTAATTATTTCTTCAATATTGAATTCAAATAAAGAAAAAAAAAAGACTAAAGACATGTTTTCAAGCTTCTATATAGTCCTAATATCTTATTAAAAAATAACATTTCAAAAGTAATTATATATATAATTTGTATTATATATATATATTTAAAATAGTAATAACAACTTACATAAATAGTGTATTTATAGCTAAATCCACTTTCAAATCTATTAACTGAATACTTAAATCATAGAAAACATTATATGACTTGGTAACATATAACTATCATAAACTTGAGCTTTGTTTAACAAAATGTAATTATTTCTTCGGAATTAAATTTAAATGAAGAAAAAATAAAAAATAAAAATAAAAACATGTTTTCAAACTTTTATATAATCCCAATAATAAAATAGATCAATCTTATTAAAAAATAACATTTCAAAAAAAATTGTATATATTTTTCATTATATAATATTATATATATATATATATATATATATATATATATATATATATATATATATATTATTTATATATATATATTAATAGTTATAACAACTTACTTATTACAACTAAATCGACGTTTGATTCTTTTAGTTGTTGAACATCAACAAGATATATTAAAAACACACATGACCATAACATTATATTTAAATTAAATAGATTCTTATAATATCGTCTTACATTCAAATATTTTATAAATTCAAAGTTAAAAGAAAGAAAGTTGAAAGGTAAAAAAAATAAAAATATATTTATATATTGAAAGAATTTTGAAAATTAATTATATATATATGTGTGGTGGATATAAATTGAAAGTTAAAAAAATAAAGATATATACAAATATTGAACATAGATTATATATAGATTGGTGGATATTTATGATGATGATGATGATGACTAACGTCCATTAAGACCTAATTGGTCTATCAGACCTTAAGAGGGTAAGTGATTACAATGTAAGAGAAAGTTCTTTTCATCTTCAACCTTCTTAGTGTCACAAAGGTGACACACTCTTTCATCCCATGGCGTTTTAGGAATTGACCAATGCCCAGTTTCACTATGGAGCTCGTGAGAATTTGTTCTTATCTTAGCAATGCTTATTTTTTTCTTTACACTTGGAAAAAGAGATAAATAATTTTAATCTTCTAGATTAGCATTGATTACATCTTTATAATACCTTAATTTTATTTTTTCCTCTAACTCTTTATCACAACACATTTTTTCCTTAAATTTTAATTTGATGTTTTTTTTAATAGTATCTTTATTCTGCAAAATGGTTTCTTCCATGATTCTCCAATAGTTTATCCAAGACCGGGCATATTTATGCCATCCTCACTTGAGTCGATGGTGGTTATGACTTGATTTTGAAGCAATTTTAGGTAGCCTCTTGTCTTCCATGCTATTTCTACTCATAGCCATTAGGTATCTATTCATAGCCATGCTCTCAAAGGGGGAGAGGCTTGTTTCTATGAGGAGGATGGGATAGGGCATATTTCCTTTAATTTTGAGATTATAGGTTATAAAATTCTTTTGTATTTTCTCTATATTTCTAAAGGATTGACGAGAGATACTACAACCCCAGACTTCACATCCATAAAGAATAACATGTGTAACAAGAATCTCAAAGAGGAGTTTCTTCTTATCCCAACTCCAAAGATCAATTGATTTACAATTCTTTTCAAACCCATAATAAGCTTTCCATCCCCCAATAATCCTTTTCTCAATGTTATAATTCCAATTAAGCTTGTGGTGAATATCAATTCCAAGATATTTGTGTGAAGTCACTTCCTCCAAGTTGTTGTTGTCATATAGAAAGGTATCATAAGGGATCTTATTGGATTTAATAATCATCAACTTACTCTTATCAGTATTAACAATCATACCCATATTGGAGCAAAAATCCTTGAGGATTCATAGTTGGTTTTCAAGATCATAGGGACTCCTTTCCATAAGAACGATATCATCGTCATAAAGAAGAATATTGATTACTATACCAGTGAGAGTAGGGCCAACACAACTTGTTTTTTCCAAGCATTCTTCTAACTGATCAATGTATATGCCAAAAAGGGTAGGGGACAAGGAACAACCTTGTTTGACTCCGATATTGCAGTTAATCTCTTTCGACAAGCCCTCGGTGTTTTTAAACTTAGAAATAATTTTCTCATACATCCTTATTGTAGCAACCCTCAAATCGAGAGGCACTTTTATCTCTTCCAACCTATTCCAAAGGTTTTTCCTAGGAACCATGTCAAAATCTTTTATAAAGTCAACAAAACAACAAAAAAGATTGGTTTTAGTATTGCAGAACTCCTCTGCAATGATCCTAAAGGTAACAAGATGGTCCATAGTTGAATGATATCTCCTAAACTCGGCCTTCCCTTTAGTTCTTTTACTGTGACTTTCTAGCCAAATGCTAATCTTCTTTTACAAAATAATTCGATAAAGCTTGGTAAAATCGAGCTAATAATAATGGTCCTATAATTAGAGTGGATGTTTTTATCCCCATTTTTAAAAATAGGAACAATGAGGCTTTGCGTTCAGGGTTTAGGGAAGCCCTGCTTGAGTGCTAGATTGAAGATATTGTGTATGTGATGGATAAGGATTGGCCCTCTGATTTTAAAATTTTTATCTTGGTAGCCTTCAATGTCCTTAGCTTTCCCATTTGCAAGCCTATTAACCCCAAACTCTATGTCATCTAAAGAAAAATCTTATTCCTTTGTAGGGACAATAGGAATAGTGTCTATAAAATTAGGGAACTCGTAAAGACTTGCACAATTTAAAATAATGTTGATTAGTCTTGCGCCTTTAGAATAATGTTGATATAGGATTGATTAAGTGATTAACCTTATTTGTGTTGTGGGATAATGTTGATGTATAGAGGATTAAGTGATTAGATCTCCTTGCTCCTAGGAACAACGTTAATGAATAAATGATTGAGTCATTAGATTTATTTGTGTCATGTGTTAAATGTTGATGTATGATGGGTTATGAATTTTCTTAATATTACGTCTTGAAATTAATGTTGATGTATGATTGATTAAGTAATTTGAATACTCACGTGCCATGAAATAAATGTTGATGTACGATTGATAAATTTGATGATGACCCTTGCACCGTGAATAATTTATGTTTAAGATTTATTGAATGATTTAGTTGATTTTCAATTGATTGGATTAACGAGATTTAGAAACCTCCTTGTTCCTTATAACAATCGTGATCCCTGAGACCTTAAAGATCAAAATAAATCAGATGAATCCTTGGCTTGAGCGTTGCTTAGTTGTCATGGAGGTCCTAACCTTGTAGGGTAGGTTGAGCAGGTAGTTATTTTAATGCTCATTGACATGGTTAATCATTCAATTGTATATTTCTTTAGTTGATTGTGATGTGTTGATGTGGCGTTGTTAGTTATGGTGATGCATTGATTGAGTCATTGTTTATGTGTTGATTTGTGCTTCTTTTAGTTATGTTAATGCAACGCCTTTGTGTTATTTAAGTTACGATGATACTTGTTGTTATTATGTTGTAACGATTTAATATACTAATAAAAAACAAAAACAAAATATTATGTACTTCGTTTTTTCGACGTAACGGAAAGGACGTTACATATGGTATCAGAGTGGGTTTATGTGATGTATGACTAAGCAGGTGTTTAGATTTGCGTGCCTTGCAAGCTATGTTGATGTATGATTGATGGAGCATTTAAATTTCTATTGTTCCCTTAATTATATGAACGTATGGTTGTTTATAATTTGTTTACCTCACACCATGAAAATAAAAGTGATAAATTACTCTTACGCCTTTAATTATTTTGGCATTTGATTGTCTAAAATTTAGTATTTTCATGCGCATTTTTATGAGGTGATTTAAGAAATGTTTAATCTCTTAAATTGATATCCTTGATGTGTCCTTATGCCAAATCAAATTCATGGCTACTTGGAAAGGTTAAGTGTAGTGGACTATCCTATCACACCATGAATAAATAAGGTGGATTTACCATTTAATTTAGAATTTGATTAGTTACGCTCCCTGTAAGGAATGTAGATTTAAGCTTAATGCAATAATTAGATCATGTCCACGCCTTGAATATTGTTGATTTATTGTTAATTTAGTAATTTGATTAATCAAGTGTTTTGAATTAAAAATGGAGGTTTGCCCTTGAGCCTTGAAAATAAAATAAAGATTGATTTGCATTGCACCATTAATTACGTTGATATGTGTTGTTTTAGAATTGTTTACACTTGTATAACTAATATTTAATATTGATATATGATTGTTTGGAAATTAGATTTATTGCATGCAACAAATATTTAATGTTGATGAATGATTGTTAGAATTTGATTTCACGTACACCATGAATTAAATGTTGTATGGTTGATAAAGATAATGATTATCCTTGAGCCATGATTAATTGAAGTTTAGGATTGATTTATTGATCTAGTTGATGTTGGAATTGATTGTGTTAGTGGGATGTAGACACCTCCTTGTTCCTCAGAACAATCTCCAGTCCTGAGACCTTAAATGGTTAAAATCATTTGGAACCTAGAGGTCCTAACCTTGTAGGGTAGGTTCGGGCGAATAGTCATTTAAGTGTTTCTTATGTGTCCTGGAGGCCCTAACCTTGCAGGGTAGGTTCGGGTGAATAGTCATTTTATATTCTTCATCAGATTGATTGTTTTTGTAAATCGTTTCAAGATATTATAATGTGTTAATCTGTAACAACCCTAGATGAATACATGCTTAGAGATTATTAAGTAAAATTTATTAGATAATTAATTGTCCTAATATGGTTTTAATTAAACAATGATTAGTATTAATAATATTAATTGATTATTTATTGATATGAAACCCATTAAAAGAACACCAAATCAATACCTAAATAATAGAAAGCATAATCCAAATGACTTGATATCATATAAATACCATAAACTTGATCTTTGTTTAACAAAATGAAATTATTTCCTCAAAATTGAATTCAAATAAAGAACAAAAAAAATGCGAAAGACATGTTTTCAATCTTTTATATAGTCCTAATAATAAAATA
>ML788648.1:37593-85793 GCA_009831015.1 Picea engelmannii
ATAGATTGATAGATATTTATAAAAAGTAGGGAAAAAAATTTAAAAGTAAATAATAATAATAAATATGTATGTTTTAGTTAAAATATAAAATAAAATAAAAGCTACAATATATGGGATATTTATAAAAAGTAGGGAAAAAAATTTAAAAATAAATAATAATAATAAATATGTATATTTTAGTTAAAATATAAAATAAAATAAAAGCTACAATATATTGGATATTTATGGTATATTTGGTATTTATGTTAGACAGATTTATACATATTTAACAGTAATTAGATTTATAAATATTAATTATAAAATAATCAGATTTACGAATATTAATAAAATACTAAAATAAAATATTAAAAATAAAAGTTAATAAAATACTAAAATAAAATATTAAAAATAAAAGTTAAAGTAAATACTAAATATATATACTTTGATAAAATTAAAAAAAAAATTAAAAAAATAAATATTAATGAATGTAGACATTTATGAAACAGCTTAACAAATATTTCTTTATGATCCATACGAAATTGAAAATATGATAAAACTACTAAAAATATATCAAGTAATTTTGATATTACAATTTTCATAAATGGTGTTTAAGTTAGATCAGTTGATGATATTGGTGTAGATGTTTTTTTAATGATTAACAATTAAATAGTATTAATATTGTGTACAACGGATATAAAATTATTTATATAAGTGTTACTTAAGTACTTATTATAGTCATTTTTATAAAAAATATTTTAAATATTAATGAGTGGACATTTATGAAACATTATAGCAAATGTTTCTTTAACATCAATATTAAATTGAAAATATGATAAAAACTACTAAAATATATCAAGTAATTTTGCTATTAAAATATATAAAATATAAAAATAATTTTCATATAAAAACACAATAAAATGTATGAAAACTTAAAAATAATAAAAAAAATTATAGAAAAAAAAAACATGCAAACTTATAACATAATCATTTATAATATTTTATTATTTTTCCAATTTAAACATATGTAGAGTCTTGGCTATTCATGTGCCGCTGCCTAGCGGCAGCATGATTTAGAATGAGTATGAAGATGAGCATGCACAATATCACACTATGGATATTAATTATAAATATTTAATAAGAAAGAGATTTATGTATATTAATAAAATGATAAATAATGAATCAAAGATCAAATTTACATTACATATCCATAATTGAGATAGATTAAAGGTAATTATAATTTTTTTTTTTTTTTTGTATTTCTTTAAATTATAATCAAAACAATAAGTATGGTAGAACTGGTCACATGTTCTGCCATACATATTGAAACTAAAATAGGTCAAATGTTTGTTGAATGTTAGTACAAAATGGATTCTCTAAACTATGCAACAATATATCTACAATCATGGTTGTTCTGAACACAGAAACAAAATAACAGTAAATGAAATTAGACTGTGGGTGAACCCGAATTGTCATCACCATTGGGAGGTCATGGAGCAAACACATATGATTGGAAACATGTTGGGCATATGTTCTTGGTTGACTCGTTTGACACGGCATCAAATATAACATCTAGGCATTGAGAGAGGGCAGTGTGGTAGTGAAGCTTCTCCGTTGCATCTTGTATCATTTCAAAAATTAATTGTAGATGCTCCTCTGAGAAGCCTCATATGTCGGGCGACGTCAAGGCCGAAGCTAGAGATGGTTGAGAATCGCCAATAGATGGAGCCTCTTCTTCTTATTCCACTGCAAGAATTTATTCTCCGGCATGGAACCTTCCCAATTCTGGAGAAAGATCGCTTTCTAGGTGTTAGCTTTTTAGCTCGATAGGTACTCTGCATATGTGTCTTGTATGCAGAAGTTACTTTGTACCTACACTACTAGAGACTTGACTTTCTAATGGGTTTTTATAAAGTTGTGATAAAGTGGTTCTTTTATTAAAGTGACTTTTTAATGAAGTGTATCTTCTAATATTAAAGTCACTTTATTTCATAAATTGCACTTCTGTAATAAAGTGAAATGTACTTTAATATTTTAAGTCATCTATTTTGGAGGGAATCAATCATGACCCTTGATCCTGTAAAGGAATTATTAGATCTTGTCCTTTGTATTTAAGGTTGGGGAAGGTGAAAAGACACTTGGGAGGGAAAACGTCATTTTCAGATTTTAAGAGAATGCATTGGGTAGTGTGCAAGACACATTGAAAGAAGAAGTTTGCGAGATTTTCTGAGTAAGCTTGAGAGAGGAAAGAGTGTAGGAAAGAGGGAAGATTTTTCAAGAAATCTAGGGCACAAATACCAAGGAGGATTTTTTGTTTTTTATTAGTGTTGTAACTTACTGATGTGAAGGAGGTTGTACTATATGGATCCGTAGAGTCTGTACAATAGAAAAGAGGGCATGAAAATCGAGACAAGTGTTGGCACGAAAATCAAGGTAGCTTGGGATATTTGTTGTTGAAGGATAGTTCATAAAAAAGTTGTTTGGCTATGTTTTCGAGGTGTTGTTTTTCTGGGTGGGCTATACAACAATACAGACTTGGCACACAAATTGGGGCATAAATTTTTGGGACAATTTTGGGTGTTGTAAGTGGCTTTTCTCTTGGATTGAAATTGTGTTATTGTTGTTGATATGTACTTTCGAGAAGCCGAATAATAAGATCTCTCTCTCTCTCTTTCATTGGGTTTTCCCACATTAGGGTTTTCCCTGACATTGTCTAAATTTATGAGTTATTCATGGTTGGATGATTTTTTTTCATTTTGTTTCTTTTGCTATATAATTACTTAGCAATGTGTATTTTTTCTTATGGTAATATTTGAATTTGGGTTTGAGACATTTCAAAGTTCATGCAAGACAGTTATCTCTAGGTTGCTAAGTGTATGACAGAACATTAGCTTGTTGATTTTGTCATTAGATTTCTACATGGTATCAAAGCTTGGGCTTTGAGTGACAATGAACAATGATATTTTTGGGCAAGTTTGAAGGGGGGGGATTTGTGATTGTTTTCCTTGAGCTGTGACAGGGAAAATGGTTGCATGTATTAGATTTGAGGATCAATTTAGTGGCATTTCCAACTATTTGTAGTGGAAGGTCCAGATGTTAGTTATTCTCAAGGAGAATAAGATTTGGAACTATGTCAGTTCTGTTGTTGTGGTTCCCACAACAAATCCTTTTGCTTTGGATTTGCATGAGGTCAAGGAGGCCAAAGATGAGAGGATTATTCTGGATGGGGTGAAGGATCACCTTAACCCACACTTGGATGAGAAAAATATAGCCAAAGATATGTGGGATGCACTTAAGAACTTATTTCAGGTGAAGAATGAAAATCGAAAGATGGCCTTGAAGGCTAAGCTGCATGATACTAAGATGGGTAAGGAAGAGAGTGTTTCTTCTTATCTTACTGGGGTATCTCAAGTTAAAGATGATCTGGTTGCAGTTGGAGAGCCCATATTAGATTCAAAGTTGGTGAGGCTAGCCTTGGAAGGCTTCATTAAGGAATGAGAGGTTATAATTAAGTGTGTGGTGGTTTGTGAGCATTTTTCAGACTGGAGCAGACTGCGGGATGATTTCACTTAGGAGGGAATTTAGGAAGGATCTCAGAGAAGTGGACAAACTACATATGGATCTGATGAGAATGTTGCTCTTGCTGCAAAGAGAAAGAAGAAAGGAAGTTCTGGGAGGGACTTGAGTAATGTCAGATGTTACTATTGTTACTAGTTGGGGCACCTTGCTTGTCATTGTCCTGAGAGGAAGAAGAAGAAGAAAGAACCAAAGGGGCCTGAGACAGTTGATACAACATCCATGGAGGACTTTTCTTCCAAGTATGACAGAGAATTTTCTTTAGTTACTCTATTTTCCAGTGTCAGTAGCCGAGGATTTGGGGGTGATATCTGATGGATTGTGTATAGTGGAGGCTCTTGAAACACGATGGGAATATGGTGAATATTCCTAATTATCACAAAGATAGGTCCTGACCGACAGGTGGTAAATGAAGGTGGTATGGCATGAGTTATACATGGAGTTGGAAGGGTTAGATTCTGACAAGAGTATGGAGGATTCCTGGAGCTTGATGGAGTTCTCTTTGTTCCATAGTTGAGGGTCAACATGCTCTCAGTCTTAGCCTTGGAAGATGTAAGATATTTTACATTTTTCAAGAGGCAACATGTCTTTATCTATAGGGAGGGAGTGGACCTAGTGGAACTGCTGTTCATTGATGATCGGGTGCATAGGTTGTATATATTCTGAGGACAACCTTCAGGGTATGATTCAACATCAAATGAGGAACATGAGGAGGCTCCTGTGGTCGAACCAATGCTCATGGTGGAGTGGAATCTCAAAGGAGCTCAAGGTTCCATGTAGCTATCAGGAGAAGTTCTTCTAGTCTGAGTTATGTGCAAGTGTTGAGGATGGTTACAGGTTACGAGGGAGATCCCACTGAACACATTGTGATGGAACTAGATGATTGAGATGGTAGTAAGTGCATCCCTTGCTAAGATTGAGTGTTATATTTCTATCTCAGAAGGTACTCTGCATATGTGTCTTGCATGTGGAAGTTACCTTGTACCTACACTACTAGACACTTAACTTTGTAATGGGTTTTTAAAAAGTTGTGATAAAGTGGTTGTTTTATTAAAGTGACTTTTTAATGAAGTGTACCTTCTAATATTAATGTGACTTTATTTCATAAAGTGCACTTATGTAATAAAGTGAAATGTACTTTAATATTTCAAGTGATTTATTTTGGAGGGAATGAATTATGACCCTTGATCTTGTAAAGACAAGATTAGATCTTGGCCTTTGGATTTAGGGTTGGGGAAGGTGAAAAGACATTTGGGAGGGAAAATGTCATTTTAAGATTATAAGAGAATGGATTGTTTATTGTGCAAGACACAATGAGAGGAATTTGAGATATTTTTTTAGTAATCTTGACAAAGAAAAGAGGCCAACAAAGACGACACATTTCCCAAGAAAGCTAGGGAACAAATCCTAAGGAAAATTTTATGTTTTTTATTAGTGTTGTAATTTATTGTTGTGAAGGAGGCTATACTGTACAGATACGTACAGTTCGTACAACAAAAAAGAGGGCACAGGAATCGAGGAAAGTGTTGGCACATAAATCGAGGAAACTTGGTATATTTGTTGCTAAAGGACAATCCATACAACATTTTTTTGGATTGATTTTCGAGGTGATATTTTTTCTGGGTGGGTTGTACAACAGTATGGACTTGGCACGAAAATCATGGTAGAAATTTTTGGGATGGTTTTGGGTACTGTAAGTGGTTTTTCACTTGGCTAGAAATTGTGTGATTGTTGTTGATATGTATTTTCTTGAAGCTAAATAATAATATCTCTCTCTCTCTCACACACATTGGGTTTCCCCAAATTGGGGTTTTCCCTAGCATTACATAAATTTTTGAGTTATTCATGGTTGGATGAATATTTTTCATTGTGTTTATTCTGCTTCATAATTACTTAGCAATGTATATTTTTTCTTATGGTAATTTCTAAATGTGGGTTTTATACATTTCATAGTTCATGGAAGACAATTATCTCTAGGTTTCTAAGTGTATGGCATAATATTAGCTTGTTGATTTTGTCATTAAATTTATACACTAGGGAATGATGACCACAAGTGAGGGGCAGAGTCAAAATATCAGAGACGAAGAAGAGGAAGGAGTCTGTAGGTTCCATAGGAGGATCCCGAGGGACCTCTTCCTCAACATAAGCCATGGGATGGTCATCATCCAACCAATTTTCGGTGGAACTAGGTGAAATATTCAGGGGAGGGCTAGCAGGATGGGCACTAGAATTGGGGGAAGGATCTGGTTCGAAGGAAGGTCCACGACGACGGTGTCAAGAAACAAAGTTGTAGTAGGACATTCCTCTCTTGGGATTTCCCCTTTCTCTAGAAATTGTTAAAGTTGGGGAAGAGAAGACAATTGGGAGGAGGAGAGGATGCCTAGAGGAGGAAAAACCAGAGTGGGAGGGATAAACCTGAGTTTCGACCTAAAAAAGAACATGAACAATGATACAACTTCCAATACTAACCTTTATATTTGCAGACGATAGGATAGAGGAGAGCTCCATTAAGGTCGAGTTGACAACATGCAGACTATTTTTACCAGGCTAGCGTAATTTAATTTGTCCTTTGAGTGTGCCATTAACGCTATCTTCTCACATAGGCACACCATCATTCCCTTCAAGTGTGTTGATGTTTGGACAACATCGGGAAGACATTCTCTAAAGATAATAATTAATAATATAATTATTATTGATTATTATATATATTATATAATAAGTAAATGATAATAACAAATAGTTATTGATTATTCAAGAGATGCATCCTTTCATGGATGGTCACCTTGTGTTCCCTATATATGAAACACTCATCATTGTAATAATATATCGAATATATCTCATATCTCATATGAATAAAAACCAACATGGTATCAGAGCAGAACTAGGCTTTACTCCCTCACGGGAGAGCCCGAGAAGATGAGAGTTTAAAGATCCTACTTGTGTTTACTAAGAAGAGGAGTTGTGCATAACCCTAACCGGTCACAACATGGAAAGCACATTGGATATCAACATTTTTCCTGTGGCTCTCATCCCTAGATCAATACAACTTGCATGACAATCACATGCATAACAATTGTTTTGGAGATTCCAAGACATCATTAGGTCAAGGGTTTGGTCAATAAAGACAAAGGTATCGCCTTCACTATTCAAAGGAATTCTGATTACCTTATCGACGAGCTGTGAATCATCATTTCAAAGAATGTGTTTGAGCCACTCGAGTTTCGACATGTTTTCCATTCGAGGGAATTCATTTGTAGGAAGGGCTAGGGCTTATGCAGACGCACAACACATTCGAACGCATATAGTGAAAATAATAAGAAACCGAGGCTTGGTTGTTGAAGCCTCGACCCTCTCAGAAAAATTGTTTTGGAGATGCCAAGACATCATCAGGTTCGACATGTGTTTACTTTCTACCTATCTATGGATCTTCCTCATTTTCTAGTTCTGTTGAGACAGAGAATTGATCACGGGCCTGCAATTTCTAAAAGATTCCTTCCCTATGGCCTTTGATTCAACTACCTATAAGTAGGCAAGGTTGAGCCAGTTCGTTGATGATGGCATTGATCCCTTGGAAACCTAAAACTTGGGAAAATATTAATATTCAATGGAATTCATAGAGAATGATGGATTTTCCATGGAGACAGATGTCAAATCCATTGCAGAGATACCAGAGAATGAAGTAAGTGCACCATGGTTTGAAAACAGTGAGTGAAAAAATCCAAAAAGTATATTTGATAACACTGTTTGAATTTATGCCCATGGAAAAGGTTCGACCTCTCGAAAGAATGCATCAATATCAATGAAGCAAAATAATACATATTCAGAAATATTCCTTGGTGATCTATTGTCATAATGAATCCATTGAATTTCATCTGTTCAATGGTGTAGGTTAGGTAGAAAGATGACCAACAAGGAGTCACAATGGAAAACATTGTTTTTTCCCTCAGTGACAATGGAAAAGCGATTAAAGGGGTGCTCTACAAGGACCTGATTCTAGGAAAATTAATGACACACTACCTATAGCATACCTTTTAGCCCATCTATTATTGAGACAGTCAAGGCGATGATTCATGATCAACATTTACCTATGTTTATGTGGGCAGAGGAATCCATGATTGTAGTGTATGTTCAGAATAGAAGTCCTTGAGGAACATAACTCCTGAGGAGGCCTTCACCAGAGTGAAGCCTAAGGTTGGAACACTTCAGGATATTTGGGTGTCCTGTATACATTCATGTATCCAAGGAGAAAGGGACTAAGCTAGACCCTTCAGGCAGAAAGAGTACATTTGTGGGGTTCAATGAGTCTTCAAAGGCATACCAGATCTACATCCCTGGTCAGAGACAGATTGAGGTGAGCATAGATGCTACCTTTGAGGAGGAGGTAGTCTTCATGAGATCTAAAGGATCTCACATGGATATTGATAATGAGAATCAATAAGAGATGGTTCCTTGTCCCCCTCTAGTTGATGTTCCCAGAGATATTGTAGTAGGTCAGAAGAGACCTGCATGGACTCGTCAGACTCTGTAGGAGGAAGAAAGACATGTAGCTCCTCGTGATACCTTCCGAGGGAGAAAGACACCTCAAAGATATTCATGCTATGTCACAGCTATGAGCCACATCATTGATTATGAGCCTTCATGTTATGAGGAGGCATATAGTATGTAGAGATTCCATGATGGAGGAGTATCAGTCTATCATGAAGAATGATGTTTGGTATATTGTTCTGAGACCTAAAAGAAAGTCTATAGTGACTTCCAAATGGATCTATAATATCAAACATACAACTGACGGAAGCATCGAGAGGCACAAAGCAAGTTTTGTTGCTAGAGGATTCTCTCAGGTGGAGGGAATAGATTATGAGGATACATTTTCTCCTGTTGCTCGATACACTTCTATTCAAATGATTATTTCCCTCACATCATCCATGGGTTAGAAACTACATCAAATGGATGTGAAGAAAACCTTTCTCAATGGAGAGATTGGGGAAGAAATATACATCGAGCAACCATATGGTTTAGTCATACATGAAAGGAGTCTCATGTGTGTAGGTTGAAAAAAGCCTTGTATGGACTCAAGCAAGCACCTCAAGCTTGGTATGCCAGGATTGATGGACACTTGATGAGTTTGGTCTCCAACAAAAGTGTTGTTGATCCCAACCTATACTACAAAATTGTTAATGGTGAGGCCTTGATTTTGGTCCTCTACGTTGATGATTTATTCCTCACAGGTACATAGATCTTTATTATTGAATGTGAGTATATGTTGGCCTCTGAGTTCGAGATGAAGGACCTTGGTATGATTCACTACTTCTTGGGACTAGCGATGTGGCAGAGAACTGATGAGATCTTTCCAAGTCAGGGGAAGTACAGAGTTGACATAATGAAGAAGTTTGAGATACTAAACTTCAAGCCCGTGGATATACCAATGATGGAGAATCTAAAGAAACTAAGTGTGTATTCTTTCAATTTTGATGAAATTGATCTGACTCTATATAGATAGCTAATTGGATAGTTTATGTATCTGGTTAACACCAGACCAAATATTTTCTATGCAGTGAGTGCACTTAGCTAGTTTATAAGTCACCCGAGATAGACACACTAGATTGTTGTGAAACATTTTTTGAGATACTTGCGAGGCACAGTTCGACATGGCATAAGATAAACTTCTAGTATTGATATGATATGGAAGGAATATATTGAATTTGATTGGGCAGGGAATGCAGTGGATAGAAAGAACACCTTCAAGTGTTGCTTCACTTTGGGATCTTCCATGGTTTCCTGGTGTAGCAGGAAACAAACTTCTGTGGATTTGAGCACAACAGAAGCATAGTACATTGCATTAAGTATGACATTCTGTGAAGCAATGTGGCTTCACAAGATCCTTGCATATTTATTTGAACATGTGTTGGATTTATTTGAAGATCTTCGATAATCCAGTGTTTCATGACAAATCGAACAACATTGAGATCAAGTACCATTACATCTGAGACATGGTGCAAAGGAAGGAAGTATTGGTGCAATACCTTTCTACAGATGAGAAGGTTGTTGATGTTCTTACCAAACCAAGACAAAGTTCAAGTACTTCCATGACAGACTTGGCGTGCCAGATAATGCCTCCTTCGCTGAGAGGGAGTGTTGATGTTTGCAGCTTCCTAAGACATTCTCCAGATAATACTACTCTGTAAAATAGTTTAGTTGATCTATTAGGACACTTATTCGAGAAGGAATAAGTGCAGTTGGGATTATAACCCAACTTCCCATGTGGAGATCACACGAGGACATGTCAAGGGAGTTGACCCTTGACGTCATACACTATGGGAGTTGACCCTAGTGTTTCTAGAGGCTGTAGCCTCTCGAATTCCACATGGAGTGCCATGTGTGACAAACTTTATCCATATTGTACTCCTCTATGAATTGATTTGAGTTGATCTGTGAGGACACTTATCCAAGAAGGGATAAGTGGAACACTTATTCGAGAAGGAATAAGTGCAGTTGGGCTTATAACGCAATGTCCTATGTAGAGAGCACATGATGACATGTCAAGGGAGTTGACCCTAGATGTCATACACTATGGGAGTTGACCTTAATGTTTCTAGAGGGTGTAGCCTCTAGAAGTCCACATGGAGTTCCATGTGTGACAAAATTTCTCCAGATTGTACTACTCTGTGAATTGAGTTGAGTTGATATGTGAGGACACTTATCCGAGAAGCGATAAGTTGAACACTTATTCAATAATGAATAAGTGCATTTGGGCTTATAGTCCATTTTCCAATGTGGAGAGCACATGAGGACATGTCAAGGGAGTTGACCCTTGATGTCTCACACTATGGGGAGTTGATCCTAAGTGTTCCTAGAGGGAGTAGCCTATAGAAGTTCACATGGGAGTGTCATGTGTGACAAATATTTTGTTACTATGGTGGTTTTGTACCATTGGCAAATATTGTGTGTCTCTGAAAATTGGTTGTGTACTACTATGGAAAGATACCTCCCTAGTTAAGAGGGAGTGTTGATGTTTCAACATCAGGCATAACTTATCCTACATTGGGCTACGTACCAAGGGAGATAGGATACATTTATCACAAAGATGCACTTGTGATAAATGAGCCTATGTGTAGTCCTTCCTTGATCATGATAAGGAATAATATGGACTCAAGGTGCTTGAAGTTCTTTCCACATGCCAGTTAGCAGTAGGTCGACATTCACTCATAGGTGTGTACCTGTGGTGAAAGATCCTGGTGTGATATTTGTCCAAGTCATGGTGATTTGACAAGGAATGATAAAGACACAAGATGTTATATGACATTACATGCAAACCCAAAGTGAGCCTAATCTTAGAGAGAGTTAATTGGCTCAGAGGGAGAGACGCAGAAGGAGTTTTCCCTCGGTTCAAGTGGGAGAGAGATGTCTCCCAAGGCTGACAAACAAGTCTCATGAGTCTATGGTGAAGTTTGTATACTTCAAAGAAAAGAGTGGCATGTTGCAGAATGTCTCCCTCGTTGAGAGGGAGTGTTGATGTTTGGACAACATCGGGAAGACATTCTCTAAAGATAATAATTAATAATATAATTATTATTGGTTATTATATATATTATATAATAGGTAAATGATAATAGCAAATAGTTATTGATTATTCAAGGGACGCATCCTTTCATGGATGCTCACCTTATGTTCCCTATATATGAAACACTCATCATTGTAATAATATATCGAATATCTCTGATATCTCATATGAATAAAAACCAACAAAGTGAAGGATACTCATGCGAAAGGGACTAAGGGGGAGGGTGGTGGTTGGGGGTATTAACTTTCGAACTTGCATTGTTTCCATATGTCACCCCATCCCTGCAAAAATTAATTATAATGTTAACCAATGTAGATATTTATAAAATAGTTTTGAAATATTATAGTAGATTTATTTTCATAGTCAATATGCAATTATAAAATTTATGTGATAAAAAGTATTTAATCGTACAACTTGAGTGAACATGAACATGTGTCTCATCCTTTGAGGTTATAGGTTCAAATCCAGAAGGGATAAGGTATGTCAGGTGGTCCCTTGTCCCATAAACAAGGGGTTTTCATACACCAAGCTTCTATAAAACAAGTTTTAATAGAAAAAATAAAAGAAATTTAAGTAAAAACATAATCATATATTTTTATTATATTTTAAGAATTAAATATAAATGCCAACAAATTTAAAAATAATTATTTAAAAAAATTAAATTAAAATATCTTTTTTAAAGATAAACTTGAATACAATCCCAAGTAAAAAATTGACAAATTTAATTGAAAGGAAACTTATAATTGGGTGGAGAGACCCTCTACATGATACAACCCATGATAGGGAGATGTTCATATAACATAAGATATTAAAATAATAATAAAACATTAAATAATAATAATAAAATTAATATTAAAAATAATAAAATTACAAAAATTTGTGTTGTCTTTATATATATATATATATAACAACTTGGTTAGATCCATCTAGAGGGATCAAATTTTAGAATATTTTATAAAAATTAACCTAATAATAAAAGAGTATATTTTATATGATAGAAAATTAAAAGTAAAAGTTAAGCAAATGTTAAATATTTACAATTTAAAGATTTAAAAAAAGAAATTTATGAATATTAATGGTAAATATTTAATAGAAAAAAGATTTATGAATAATAATAAAATGATAAATAAAGAATTAAAGATCAAATTTAAAATAAATCTCCACATTTTAATTAAGATAGATTTAAAGTAATTGTAATGTTTATTTTTAAAATATATATTTTTTGTATTTTCTTAGATTATTATCAAAACAATATGTATGGAAAAATTGGCTACATGTACTAATATACATATGGAAACCTAAACACTTGGTACATTATCAAGTATTTGTTGAAGTCTACTACAAACTGGACTATCTAAACTACGCAAGAGTCTATCTACAACCATGGTTGTTCTGAATGGAGAAGCAAAATAACACCAAAAGAAATTAGAGTGTGGGGTCACCATTGGGAGGTCATGGAGAAAACAAATTGGATTGGTAGCATGTCGGGCAACTGTTTTTGGCCGAATCACTTGATAGGGCA
Source organism: Picea engelmannii (assembly GCA_009831015.1). Lineage (NCBI taxonomy): Eukaryota > Viridiplantae > Streptophyta > Pinopsida > Pinales > Pinaceae > Picea > Picea engelmannii. Next base: position 50,229 of record ML788648.1, read on the forward strand.
TCAAATAGAACATATGGGTGTCAAGAGAGGATAATCTGGCGATGAGGTTTCTCTGCTGCATCCCATCTCATTTTAAAAATTAATTGAATATGCTTCTCTGAGAAGCATCATGTGCTAGGCAACATCGGGGTTGAAGCTATAGGCAGTTGAGAATATCCAACAAGTGGAGTCCCTTCTTCCTGTACTGCTGCAGAAATCTCTTCTTCAATGGGGCAACCTCCCAATTCTAGAGTAAGATCACCTTCCAGGGAATGATGACCATAAGTGGGGAGCAGAGTGAAAATATCAGAGCTAGAGACTAGGAAGGAGTCTGTAGGTTCTAGAGGAGGACACTGAGGGAATGATTCCTCAACATAAGGAATGGGATGGTCATCATCCAACCAATTTTGGGAGGAACCAGGTGAAATGTTGAGGGGAGGGCCAAGAATGTGGGCATGAGAACTAGGGGGTGGAACTAGTTCAGTGGAAGGTCCATGACGATGGTGTCAAGCAAGAAGGTTGTAGTAGTCGAGTCATACCTTAGGATTTACCATTTCTCTAGGCATTGTGAAAGGTGGAGTAGAGAAGAAAATTGGGAGGAGGAGAGGACAACTAGAGGAAGAAAAACCAGAGTGGGAGGGATAAACCTGAGTCTAGACCTGAACACGAACAAGAGAAATTAGATAATTTCCTATGCTAACCTTCATATTTGCAGCCGAAATGATAGAGGAGAGCTCCATTAAGGTTGAGTTGACATCATGAAGAAGATTTGTACCAGACCTAGTAGAATCTGGCTCGCACTTTGAGTGCACCATTAACGCTACTTCCCACACAGGCACACCATCATTCTCATGAAGTGTAGGATACTCATGCGAAAGGACCTGAGGTGGAGTGTGGCAACTTGGGGTGGGTATTAACTTTCCATATCACATGGTTTCCATATGTCATGCCATCCCAGGGAAAATTAATTATAATTTTAACCATTGTAGATATTTATAAAATAGTTTTGAAATATTATAGTAGATTTATTCTCATAGTCAATATGGAATTATAAAATTTATGTGATAAAAAGTATTTAATGGTACAACTTGAGTGGACATGTTTGTTAAGAACATGTGTTTCCTCCTTTGAGGTTATAGATTCAAATCCATAAGGGGTAGGGTATGTAAGGGATCCCCTTTGTAATGTTCCTGACCTGGCTAGTCTAGGAAACGCTACTAATGGGTGTGTAGGATCAAATTTTTATAGCATATAAATGATCATACAAATAATAAATGCGACAAAGGACTAGAACGTTTGTATTATGATATCTTTTTGGATTACAAAATGGCCAAATGTGGCTGAATAAACTTACAATACTCAACTAGATCAACAGACAAAGGATCTTAGCCGGAATACAAATAAGCAATTGTGGATGAATAAAATAACAACACTCGGCTAGATCAAAAAACAAAAGGATCTTAGACGGAATACAAATAAGTAACCAAAATATAATACCTGAAATATGGGAGCACTTTGGAATCAATGAAGAATTATGGAAGACCTGGATGATCTTCCCGATGACTAGGGTGTGTCTTTCAACATCGAAATCAGCCAACTAGTGTCTTCCTCCTGGAATACACTGAACTATCTCTCCTGAGATGCGCCTCTTCTCCTCAAAGACAAGTCATAATCTGCATAAAATGATGAATTAGGTCGTTGACCCTTCTTTTATAGCTTTCTAAAACCCTAAATCATGATGAAACCCTAATTCATTGTTGATTTCCAAAACCCTAAATCATGCTAAAACCCTAATTTTTTGTTGACTTCCAAAACCCCAAATCACTGCTAAAACCCTAATTCACTATTGACTTCTATTTTTAGCTCATAATGGCTTAAAAGTGATTTTAACCCTTTTTATCTCAATGTCACTTTCTGAATATAACACCTGTGACTGGAGTAACCTCTACTAACCTTGTTTACCCCTCTTTGGCCATAGCTATAGTCTAACGGGGCGGTTTATACCATTAATCCTCCTCTTCTGGAGGTCCTATTTCGAAAGGGACATTATAGTGCTACCATCTCGAAATTGCTTGTCCTCAAGAAATACCAGTCCAGGGTGTTGCAACACCTTCTCGCTCTCCCAAGTAGCATCCTCTATTGGAAGCCCTCTCCATCTAATCAAACACTCTCTGATGACCCTGCTCCTTAGTTTCTGCTCCCGAAACTCCAAAACCTCCTCCAAAACTAACTCCAATTGTCAGTCCTCATCCAACGGGGGAAGCTCCTCTGATGTGTTAATGAATTGTCCCACTGCCTTTTTGAGGCAAGACACGTGGAACACATTATGAATCTTGCTCCCCTCTAGAAGCTCTAGCTCGTAAGAAACCTTGCCTACTGGGTGCATGATCCTGTAAGGATCATAAAATATTGGCTTGAGCTTCTTGGCCCCACTCTTCTTCAGAGATGACTGTCTATAGGGTTGGACTCTCAAGAAAACCAAATATCCAACCTCAATGATGCACTCTATCCTGTGCCTGTCTGCACTTATCTTCTGTCGGTTTTGCATGTTCTACAGGTTCTCTTTCAACAACTTGAGAATCTCCTAACTCTCTATGATCTAATCCTTGGCCTTGGGAGCTATGCTCTCCCCGAAGATCAAGTCTACCAAAGTGGGAGCATCATATCCATACAATGCTTGGAAGGGTGTCATACCAATGGACATGTGGAAGGTGGCGTTCTAGAAATGTTCTCCTAAATGTAGCCACTTTACCCATGTTCTCTGTTGTCCTCCTACATAGTTCCTCAAATACCCTTCAACCCACTTGTTGACAACATCGGTATGCCCATCTTTATGAGGGTGATAGTTGGTGCTAGGTGTCAACTCTGTCCCCACCAACCGAAACAACTCTCTCCAAAATGTTCCTATGAACCAACTGTCCTTGTCACTAATGATGTTCTTCAACAACCCATGAAGTCTAAAGACCTCCCCGAACAAAAGCTCGGCTACCTGAACTGCGTTGTACTATGTCGGTATGGCGTAGAAGTGAGCAAAGTTGGTCAATCTGTCGACCACTACATAGATACGGCCCTTACCCTAGACCTTGGGTAGGCTGGTGATGAATTCCATAGATATACTCTCCCATTTCTGCTCTGGAATGGGGAGTGGCTGAAGTAGCCCTGCTGGAAGAGCATGCTCTGACTTGTTCTGCTGGAAAGTCACACACTCACAGACGTGTCTCATAATGTCTTGTTTGAGGCCCTTCCATGAGAACCTCTCTCTGATCTGTCTGTAGTTTTTGAAAAACCCCTTATGGCCTACCAGAGGTGAATCATGAACTGCGGTGAGGAGCTGCTTCTTAAGCCCTGAATCTAGCACCAAGTAGACTCTATCCTTGTAAAATTTGACATCGTCAATGACCCTATACCGGTCATCCTGTATCTTCCCATCCATCACCTCACAAGTGAACTTGTTCTTTGAATATTCCACTAACAAGTGGGATTTCCAATCTGCTAAAATCTCCATCAAAGAACATGTTGCAGGTCTCCTCGATAGTGCATCGGCCACAGTGTTCTTCTTCCCCTTGACATACTCTATGTAAAATTCAAATGCCTATACCTTCATCACCCATTTCTTTTGGCGCTCACTGAGGTCCTTCTTCTCAAGGAAATACTTCAAACTGTTGTGATCGGTCTTGACCACAAATTTGTTGCCCACCAAATATTGTCTGAACTTGGTCAAGGCATGCATGATTGCCAACATTTCCTTGTCATAAATGGAGTACAACCTCTCAAGTTGAATAAGCTTTCGGCTCTTGAATATAATGGGGTGTCCTCCCTGCATCAAAACTGCACCGATCCCTTCGCTAGATGCATCACACTCTAGTAAAAATGGCAAGGTGAAGTCTGGTAGTGCCAACACTGGACAAGTGTCGGTGACTTCCTTCATGTGATCAAAGGCTTCCTATGATTTCTCGGTCCATATGAAGGCCCCATGCTTGGTAAGATCTTTCAGTGGTGCTCCAAGCTGAGGAAAACCTTGGATGAACCGCCTCTAATAGCTGCACATATCGAAGAGGCTCCTTAATTCTATCACGTTTTTGGGCGTCAGCCAATCCAGAATGGCCCTGATATTCTATTGGAGCACCTGTACCCCCTGTGCACTGATGATGTGGCCTAAGTAAAGCAGCTTTTTCATACTGAACTTGCACTTGGACTCTTTGGCATATAATGAGTGTGCCTCCATGATGCTCAATACCTCATCCATGTGCCTCATATGCTCTTTCCATGACCAACTATAGATCAAGATGTCGTCGAAGAAAACCAAGACTGATTTCCTTAACTGATCCCTGAATATATGGTTCATGCAAGAATGGAATGTAGCGGGTGCATTGGTTAGCTCGAACGGCATAACTAGGAACTTGAAGTGTCCAAAATGACATCAAAATGTTGTCTTCTCTATGTCCTTCTCTCGAATGTTGATCTCATGATATCCAGAGCGTAGATATATTTTTGAGAAGAAAACTGCCCCATGCAGTTCATCCATCAACTCGTCAATGCATGGGATAGGGTACAGGTTATTGATGGTTTTCTTGTTCAAGGCTTGGTAATAAATGCACATACTCATGGTGCCATCCTTCTTCAAAACTAAGAGAATTTAAGAAGAAAATGAGCTACTGCTCGATCTGATGTGTCCCATCACCAACAATTCCTTGATTGCCTTCTCTATCTCATCCTTGAACCTCCTAGGATGATGATAGGGGGGGGGTTATCATAGGTTTGGCCCCCTCCTCCAACTCAATGGTGTGCTCAAACCCCCTGTTAGGTGGTATCCCTGGTGGAATTGCCTCAAAGACATGTTGATGTCATCCCAATAAATTATTGATCTCTGTGTGGTATTGTTGTCGACCTTCTGAATCCTTCTGAGTAGTGATCAAGCATTCTGCGGCATATGCTACCTCCCCATGTCTAAATATCCTCTCTATCCTCTTGGCTGAAACTGTCATGGGTGCTCTTGTTGACATACCTCTTAGAACAACCTTCTTCCCATCTTGATCTCTGAATCCCATTTCCAAGGTTTGGTAGTTGGTAGTAATTTTTCCCAAGGTAATCATCCACTGAACTCCTAACACCACATCTATGTCTGATAGGTCAACCACATAAAATGTGTCTCTCATTATGTAATTTCCTAACTTCATATCTAAGTTTGGAAGTCTGTCTAGACACTCCACTATGTGTCCATCTACTACCACAACATCAAACCCCTCAAACTCCTCTGTCTGAAGTGCCCGTCTCGATACTAGTGAAGTATCGATGAAGTTGTGGGTGCCCCCCACCATCTATCAGGGCGATTTCCCATTGCCCCTGGATAATCACTCTGATACAGAGGGTATGATACCTGAGAACACTAGAAAGGGTCGCTATGACACCTCCCTTTGCTGGTTTCCTTCTGTTATCCTGTTCTGGCAATTGTGGGACTACTCGAGGATGGGCTCCTGCTGGTGTCGGTGGTCTATGGGGAGGCTACTACTCTGTTGGTGCTAACTTATCCTTTGAACTAGTGGATCCACTATCCTGCTCCTCCTCACTGTCCACACTATCTGTTGCTACCTCAATATAATGAATCTCTCCCTTGCCCATGCACCTGTGGCCTAGGACCTAAGGATCTCTGCAACTGAAGAAAATCTTTTTCCTCATAAGATCTCACCTAGTCTCATCATCCAACTTCTCATTTCCCTTCTGTTCTCTCTAGAATGGATTCCTGTCTCGATCCCTCTCAGGCACAAATGGTTTGGAGAAATTTTTAGTCTTTTGTACTGAGTCTGCTAGATCTCGAGTGTGAAGGATGGCATCCTGCAAAGTGGGAGGCTTGTATGCCTTCACCCATCATTTCAAAGGCTCTGTGAGTCTTTCTGTGAATAGCATGATCGGACTCGGCTCTGATATATCTGTCACTGCCACGACTACTCGCTAAAACTATGTGATGAACGCCTCTGCTGTTCCATTTTGTCTCAACTGGGCTAGATCCCTGAACTGTACCTCGGGATCCTTCCTGTCAAATGTGTCCATGAGCCTATTTGTAAACTCCCTACAGGAGATGATGTGACTGTGACCCAATGTCACCAGTCCATGGTACCACCACTCGTGTGGCTCACCGTCCAAGCGTAAGGTCACAAAACTTATGGCCTATGTCTTAGTCATTTAGTTGATCTTGTAATACGTTTCTAGCTTCTATACCCAAGCTCTGGCGGTGTATTTGGATGATCCATCGAAAGAAGGGATGGTGAGTTTCCCAACTTTTCGGATGAAATCAAGGTTATTCACCTATTTTTGTTGTGGTCCTCCCCTCTGTGGCTCTTTGGGGCAGTTCCTGAGTCTGAGTCCACAGTACTCGACTAGGGTCATGTCCTGATGGAAGTCATGACCCAATGCTGCATAATCCCTCCTATACTCTACAATGTCATCAGCATGAGTGGGTGGCCTCTCTGGTATCAGTGGCGGTGCTGCTACCAGGGGTGCCCTCTGGAAACTAGGAAACAAGGGTCTGGGAATCCTACTCGTAGAGTTGTATGTGCGAGAGGGTGACTGGGGTCTACTTCTTGCTCCCAAGTTCCCCTGTGTTACATGCGGGACTTGTGTATCTGGGGTGCCCACTCTAGCCAATCTATCAACCACCTGTGCCAAGGACTGAGACATGGTTCGTTGACTAGCTAACATATCATTGATAACCTGCATGAAAGCTACCTCTGGATCTACAAGAGCCTTTCCATTTCCCTCTAGTCGCTCATATATGTCTCCTAGTATCCTCTCTGCCTCGTCCTCAGTGTCATGCTCTACCCTTCTCTCTTCTTCTTTGTGTGCCTTTTCCTCTTCCTCTAAGCTAGGAGGAAAAGGGGGAAAATGAGGCCTATGACTTATTTCCTAATGCCTGTTGTAAGTGACATATTCCTCACCTACATGTTCACGACCCTCTGGGTCTTCTGATACACTCATTGTCTTTAGTCACAGGCTGGCAGTACTAAAGCTCTGATACCGCTGTAATGTTCTTGACATGGCTAGTCTAGGAAACACTGCTAATGGGTGTGTAGGATCAAAGGTTTACATCATATAAATGATCATACAAATAATAAACATGACAAAGGATTGCAAATTTTGTATTATGATATCTCTGTGGATTACAAAATGGTCGAATGTGGCTGAATAAACTGACAATACTCCACTAGATCAACAGACAAAGGATCTTAGCCGGAATACAAATAAGAAACTATGGCTGAATAAAATAACAACACTCGGCTAGATCAAAAGACAAAAGGATCTTAGCCGGAATACAAATAAGTAACTAAAAGATAATACCCAGAATATGGGAGCATTGTGGAATCAATGAAGAATGATGGAAGACCTGGATGATCTTCCCAATGACTAGGGTGTGTATTTCAACACCGAAATCATCAAACTGGTGTCTTCCTCCTGGAATACATTGAACTATCTCTCCTGAGATGCACCTCTTCTCCTCAATGACAAGTCATAATCTACATAAAATGATGAATTATGTCACTGACCCTTCTTTTATAGCTTTCCAAAACCCTAAATCATGCTGAAACCCTAATTCATTGTTGATTTCCAAAACCCTAAATCATGTTGAAACACTAATTCATTGTTGACTTCCAAAACCCTAAATCACTGTTGAAACCCTAATTCACTGTTAACTTTTGTTTTAAGCTCATAATGACTTAAAAGCGCTTTTAACCCTTTTTAGCTCAACGCCACTTTCTGAATATAACACCTGTGACTGGAGTAACCTCTAGTAACCCTATTTACCCCTCTTTGGCCCTGGCTATAGTCTAACAGGGAGGTTTAGACCATTAAGCCTCCTCTTCTAGAGCTCCTATTTGGAAAGGGACATTACACCCTTGTCCCAAAACAAGGGGTTCTCATACACCAATTTGCTATAAAATAAGTTTTTATAGAAAACAAATAAATAAAAGTAAAGCAAAAACACATACATCTATTTTTATTATATTTTGAGAGATAAATATATTAACATGTGGGTATGAGTGGGCCTAATGGTTAAGAACATGTCTTTCCTCTTAATAGGTCACAAGTTCAAATCCAGAGGGGGTAGGGGGTACGTATACAAGGAAACTTATAATTTCATAGACACGGACTCTTGGCCCTTGATCCTTGATAGATAATCTAGACTAATAATTTAAACTATGAAAATGGTAAATATTCTAAATAATTATTTATTTATTTAAAAAAAAAATTATAAACACTAAAAAAAATTGATAAAAAATAGTTAAACCTAGTGATTCCACCTAAAAAAACATTAAAGTTATCTTATTTCATAAAATCTTATTTAATAAAATCAAATACAAAGAAAACCAAAACATCATCCCTTATTATATGAAGTAGATAAATAGATTATTATATGAAGTAGATAAATAGATAGGATGACTATACTTATGGATCACTTATGCCTTTAGGGAAGACGATCACGTTGTATTGGGGACAACTCTGACCATCGTTGGCACACTGAGGGGTGGGAAGGCAACAACCATGGCCATCGATGGTACACTATGAGGGGACAAAAGGTGGCATTCATCCTGTGGGTTTCATTTCTTTTCATGTAGAATATGAGCTAGCCATGTGTTGTTTCTTCCATATGTAGGTTGGTGAAGTCCTCCACATGTAGGATGTAGATTGAAAATGTTATTTGGTCAAGCTCTAGCTATACAAGCGAGCTCCTCCCCATGTAGGATGGAAACTGAAAATGTTATTTCATCAAGCTCTAGCTACCAAAAGCCTGTGGAAACTACATTTTAATGAAAGATTATGGGACAAGATAGTTAGGTGTAAATATTCATGTGACCTTAGTGTGGAGTAGTGGATTATGGTTGAGCCCAATTTTCATAATGGAGCATCAAATGTTTGGAAAAGGTTTGTGTCTTCTTTCTCGATTCTTGGCTAGTATGTGGCCTGGAAAATCGACCATGGTAATCTGGGTAGGTTTGGAGAGGATCCTTGTGTAGATGTATGTGAGAGTTAATTTATCTTTAAAAACTTGATATCTCATTTTCGACCGGGGTAATTTGGTTAGGTTTGGAGAGGATTCTTGTGTAGATGTAGGTGAGAGTTAAGTTATCTTTAAGAACTTGAGATTTCATTTGAGGGATTATGATAGAAGTTCTTGGTAGATATTGGAGTCCAAAATACAATAAGGTAGATGGAGGTGGTATTATCTTTCTATGGATGAGCTAGATCTGTAGAGTGACATGGCCATATAATGGATCAATTATACTTACTTTATTAGTATGGAATTGGAATAAGGAAAATGATGCTATTAGGGGAAAATTGAAAAAAGATATTGATGTGGAACAAAGTCCAAAAGAGAGGTTGGTAGGGACCAAAGAGGTTCTGATATGTAGGGAATGGACCAAATAGATGTGTGCTATACAAAAATAGAGAAAGAATTGGTGGATCATTTTTTTGTCAGATGTTCTTTTGCAAAGTTGTTTTGGAAAGAGGTATTTGAGTTTTTAAATGTTTTTGGTGGTGTTTGGAAATGAAACTCTCTAGAAAAATGTATGAATTAGTGAGTGAGAGACAATTACGCTAAATTTTTTATTGAACTTCCTAACTACATTTTTTTGAGAAATTTCACTCCAATAAAATAAAATTTTATTCAAAAACAATTCTAGTAATTTGGAGTTCGTGGCTTACAAAATTAAGGCGCAGTTCAAGGAAATTAAGAGAGATTTGGTTCCTAAAGTTATTACCACCAGGTGGCAGCTACGTTTATGACACCAGCCAGGGGTCTCATGGGAGTCGTTCTATTTAGTGTTCATGGCTCACAAAATTAAAGTGCATTTATAGGAAATTAAGAGAGATTTTGTTCCTAAAGTTATTACAACCAGCTGGCAGCTACGTTTATGACACCAGCCATGGGTCGCATGGGAGTGGTTCTATTTTCCAGCTGGCAGCTACTTTTATGACACCAGCCAGGGGTCTTATGGGAGTGGTTCTATTTTTCACTAAAGAGCATTATTATTGTCTTAAACTAGGTGTGGGGATTGGAACAAACTCCAAGGAAGAATTCATAGCCCTCCTGGCATTACTTATTTTTACTAAAGAAATTGAAGTTCGGTAGCTCCAAAACGTGAAGCAGAAAAAGCTCATTTGTTTTCTCAGTTTTAGTCTAAAACGTGAATTTCTTTTAATATTTATACCCACTTCCATTAATATTAAAATTTGATTATCAACTAAAAGTTTAATACAAATATTTATAAATTAAAAAAAATGTAAAAGAATTAAAATTTTAAGAAAGGTAAAACATAGTGTGGGATTTTTTTAATATTTTGTGGTTGTGGAAAAAACATATAGAAATTAAAATTTTAAGAAAAGTTAAACATAGTTGGATTTTTTTTAATATTTTGTGGTTGTGGAAATCTCTAAAAGGCAAAGATCTTTTGTTTCCCTAAGAAACCTAACACAGTTAAAAAAACATTTGGAAGAAAGAAATCCCATTGTAGAGGTCATCCAAAGAGATGCCATTGTTTTTCACTCACAATCGACCACAAGAAATGGTGGAAAATCACTTACATAAGCCATGTTTTACTTCCTACACGGTTGCAGACGCACAGTCAAAAAGTAACATTTTAAAAGTGTTATCATCGAATAAAATTCCCTAATGTTTCCCTAGTTATGCACCCAATTGTTTAGCTTCTCCTCTTTTTTCAATTTTCTCTTCAAACCACTGATTCTCTGCCACATTTTTATGAATTTCCATATTATGAACACGCAACTACCATTACGAGAGCCCATTGTGTTTTTTTGAGCAACGAGATAATTCATTGTTTCTCTCTAAAGTAGGATCTGTCCATCTGCGCAAGACATTTTATAGATCCACGTTTTCAGGGGAGTATTAACAGCCAAGTACCTTCCATTATTAACGGAGCAAACGTTAGTTGATAATCAAATTTTGCAGTCTGACATTGTACATGGATTCATTCTTTTGTTTTCAACTTCACATTGCAGTTTTAACAATTTGATATTTTGTATAAATTTTCAAATTAATTTCTATCTGTTCATAATATCACAGAGATAATAATTAAAAATCAAATGCTTTTACAAATTAATTAAAACAATTGTTATTAATTTTATCAGAAAGGAGGAAGGGGATATGGTTTTACTATTATAAGTGCATGAGTTCTTAGTGTTGAAATTTTATGTCTTACTTTTCATGCCAAATAATTTTCTTAGAGAAATTTTATGTTTTACTTTTCATGCCAAATAATTTTTATGGTGCCTTAAAAAATAAACATTACTCCTAAAATGAAGAAAGACTAGTTATTCAAGTCAAATTGCTTATTTCAATAATTTGCTATTGCCCAACATTGATTATTTAATAACTTCTAGAATTTTAAGAGAAACTTAATTAGATTGTTTATAATAGTTTTTTTTAATTATAATTAATTTTTTATAATATAAAAATTCTTAATAATAAAAAAGTTAAATTTGATTGAAATTGTTAATGACTATAAATTTTATTGTCCATCAAATTTGAACCTTTCATCCTATTAAATAATAACATTTCCCATCAAATATGACTCTCTCCCATTAAATATGACTTAGCATGTTGCATAATTTGTTTTTATCAAACTTTCTTATAGTGAATCTAGTGTAGCATGATTTAAAGGAAAATCATGTAAACTTTTCATCCTATCAAAAAATAACATTTCCTATCAAATATGACTCTTGCATGTTGCATAATTTGTTTTTATCAAACTTTCTTATGGTAAATCTATTGTAGCATGATTAAAAGGAAAATCATGTAAACTAAAACTGAAGTAGATATAACAATAACCTTTGATCTCCTTTTTAATGAAAATAATTCTTATATTCATGAAAAATAACTTTGTATATAAAATGATTAAACATGGAATAATTCATTACTATTTTGGAATATATAATGTTAGAATTTAAGCATAGTGGATTTCAATTTGAAATGAAAGAATCTATATTTAATAATAAATTTCATTCTTTTAAATCCATATATGTATCAAATATAAGGAAGATGTGTTTAGAGACTTAAAACAAGTAATTTTTGGATTAATAAATCTATTTTCATTATCCCTCTCTACTAGTGGGAAAACTTCTTATAGAAAGAGATCATGATTGAAAACACTCACATGCATTTCTAGAAGAAATTCTAACTCTCCCTCTCTACCAATGTGAAAAAAGTTGAGGTAAATATATCTTGATTGAGGTAAATATATCTTGATTGAAAACACTCATAGGAATCTTTAAAATAAATTTCAATTCTATCTAGGATGGAAGTATATGTAAGAAAATTCTACTCTATGGTCGAGGTTTCAATTATGTATAATAAATCATTTATTCCAATTTATGGAATATGTAATAAAATAAAGAATTCAATCAACTTATATTAAGTGTTGAGTGTACTATCTCAGTAAATATGGCATGTATAATAATTATTTGATGTAGTAGAGATTAAATATAATGAGGAAGACAATTAGCTATGAGTGTAACACCCAATATCTTTGTGATCCTAATGCATCACCTCAATCCCTAACCCATAGTTTCAATGATTCCAGTCTCCCATTTCACACAAACACACACATCCTACAAACAACATGGAAAATATTTTGAAACTTCAATTTCACATCTAAAATCCAAAAATTCTTTTCATCCATGATATTCAATTTTGAAAATTTCAAAAAAATGTCTTTCATCCATGACATTTTCTTGGGTCATTTCACACATCCACACATCCTTCCTAAAAATGAGGTGTTTATATCAAGGGTTCATTCAGATTTGGCCAACAAAAAATCAAAAGCATTGACATATCAATATTTAGCCAAGGATGAAGAAGGCCTCACACAAGATGCAATGAGGATCACAAAGACCATCTGGTCTTGTGATAGGGATGAAGGGATAAATACATAGAGATCCATTCGATATAGAATTCATACACTCCATTAACCTCAACTTAGTATTGATCGATAAGTAAAGAAATATGGACACATATCCAAATAACAACCATGTTTAACTGACGTAAGAGCATCTTCCACCATAGAAGAGAACTCCCCTTTAGCTGAAGACTGCAGTGCACACCTTCGTGTTGGAGGTCATAACCGCAAAGTGCGAAGCACATCGCCTTGCTCTCCATCCATGCCTTGATGGATAAGTCGTCCATTGCATTCATGGAATCGAGAAATTAACCCTCTAGAGGTTTTTGTGAATGATACCAGTCTGGTTGAGGCATGTTGTGGACCCTCAGGGGCATAGGCACCCTGGCCTTATATCATTACAGATGATTAGTCAAGCTCTCTAAAATTTCCCTAGAAGGACCTTGTGAGACCCAACGCATGTCACATGGAAATCTCCTCATGCTCAAGAATTGTTCTTCTCCTTGTGGTTTGATCCCTATGGCGTGGGTGCTACTTGAGGCATCGTGCCTCCTCCCCTGGCACCACATCGTGAACCTTCGCGACATCCTCTAACCATGAGTAACTCATGGATAGGTTAAAATTTTAACTAACGCTAAGTCATTAATCAAGTGTATAATTCAGTGGAAGGAGTGACTATCCATATTCCTAGGGTTAAACCTATTCTGATACCATATGTAACAGTCCTTTGTTATGACAACAATTTTAATTTTTTTTTTTGCATTAGGAAATATACATTACAATTAATAATGACAACATTGACACATCATCTGACATATTAATGAAAATTATTAACACATTATAAACCTGCACGACATAAGCTAGCACAAAATTGTAGTGAATAATGATACATATATCAACACATTAATAAAATAAACAATAATCCATAACCAATGCATTCCTTTAATACTAACACACCAAGTTAAATATATACAAATTAACAATCGTAAGTATAATTACAATCAACGAGTCTAAGATAAAATTATGTCTAAAGAATTCATAAGAAAATCAATCATCACCATTTATGTAATGTTACTTTACATATCCAACTAAGCATTAAAAGGACATCAACCATGCTTAAAAAATACAATAATTTAACATGTTTCCCTTCATCATGTACCCATTTTATAAAACTAAGAAAATCAGCAAGGACAATAAATAAAAATTCGACAGCTTATTTATCCATTAAAGAAATTTCAAGGAAGACCTGAACTTACTATTCCATAAATAAGAGTGCATTTACTTTTCTCAAATTCATTAAAGGAATTAAAAATGACAAATCTGCTATAACAATTAATAGATAATTAGAAGTTAAGTTCCAATCTGAGTTAAGAATCCAAAGTAAGAGTTTTGGAATTTATTCCAATCTGTATGTGAAAAAACGATTTAGTTTTCAAACCAAAATTAATCGAGTCCTCAATCTAGACCTTCATCCGGTCCTCCATATGAATCATGATCCAGTATAGAGCAATTTCTGATAACGAAAAAATTTCGAAATAAAAAAATACAGACAACAAGAAATCCGTGAGGCTATGAGTTGCAACCTAAAAGGAAGACATTAAAGGTAAGGGAACATCAATGCAAGTGTTCTAGGCTAACAAGAAGACCTCAAGGAGTTCCAATGTAGTGTCTCTGATGAACATACTCAAGATTCCTATTGAAATTAAAATGGTTTTAAAAAGTTCTGGCAGGGATAAAAAGGAAATCATGAGGTGGAGTACATACATAAATTTTCCCACAATTCCCGTACTAAACAACAAGAAAAATAGATGATCCCTAACCTACTACGAATACCCAAACGGGTATGGAATTCCAATACCGAAGGCTGACTATCAACACACAGAGATAAACCAAGGGAATAAAAAAGTCATGGAGGCACAAATACAAGGAGAAAATAAATCCACAGCAAGATTCAAGTCCAACTCACACCGCCAGTTGATTCGGGTTAAATAAATGAACACTACCTCTATCGAACAACAACATGAAATATAAAAATCAAGTTCTCAGCAAAAGGGAGCAACGCTTCTAGATTTCCCTTAAGACAACAATTAAATTCAGATGGTACAGGACATGGAAAATAGAACCGTAAACCAATTCAAATATCAAAACTTGCAAGTGTAAATAATCAATGGATATTTGCCTAACCCAATTCTACGCAAGGTGCTAAGGACAGAGACACAAAACAAGGGTTGCAAACCACATTTTAGTCATTAAAACGACGTACCTCCTAATTCAGAACTCCATCTTTACATCTGATACAAAATTCGAAATGACCCTTGGTCGGGACCTTGATCCAGACCTTGAAACAAAAATTTGGAAAGGAAAACAAAATTGCAATACAGACAGCGAATAGCTCCAGGAATGTATAAGCCTGGAAGAAAGGACAGTGAATGAACACAGAGGTGCTCACTAAGGAGAGATAATGTTGCAGCCCCAAATCGTTCAGAAAATTAAATACCACAAAAATCAAGGAAATACGCAAAGTCTAACCGCTCATTTTCTGGGATTGTTCTCTACAAGACCACAAGGAATCCACCATGAACGGAGCTGCAAATTTAAACAGTACTTAGCATGTGGACCAAATCATAATCTTTACAAGATTGGGCAGCTTAAGGCTCCTAAAAAACCAAAACATTACATTTTCCATTATATATGAAGTAGAGAAATAGACAGTAGTTCAACAACCAGGAAGACCACCCAAAACACATTATCAATAGATAATAGGAAATCTTATTGCAGGCAATGAAATGGAAACCTTATTTCAGTCATATATGATATGGAAAGAAAACCAAAATATCATCCAACATATGATATGAAGTAGCCACATAAATAGTTCAAGCACCAGAACCACTGTACTTATGGATTAGTTCTGTTTTTATGGACTACGGCCAGGCCGTGGTCGACAGACACTGCCAAGGTTGCAACGATGTGAAGGGCCGGAAGTCGGCACTGGTACTCCTTTGGGTTTCATTTGTTTCCATGTATGCTTTTGAAGAGCACTGGCCGACGGTGGTGGAGGACTGCCTGAGCTGGTACCCTCTGAAGGGTCGAAAGGCGCCACTGGTCCACTTTTCACTCCATTCCATGTAGAGTCTGGGCTATTCATGTGCCGCTGCTCCACAGTCAGGTAGGTAGATCGCCCAGCGGCTGCATGATTTAGAATGAGCATGAAGATGAGCATGCACAGTATCACACAATGAACGTTTTTCCTATCCATCACTAATCGATCTCTTGGCCAAAGATGACTTCGGAAGCTGAATACCGAGCAGGATAGTTGAGGACGTTGAGTATATATAAGCGCTCTTCGCCGGCCAGGAGGCCAAAAATATAGTTTGTTTTCCGAGTCTGAAATAGCACTCCGTTTTTTCTATGACAAGCTGAAATGGCAATCGCCGGATTTGTTATTATTAAATACTTGGAGTTAGAGATTTGCCCTTTGCCATATTTTTAAAAAAATTTGGTGCGTAATTAGTTGCATGTGCTATACATGAGCGGTTGACTAATACGTGAAATCGCTATGTAATTATATTCAAGTAACCGAACATTTCGTCAATTTTATAAACAATCAAATTCTTTGTTGTAAGTGCTATTTAGTGTAATAATCTCTTAGATTTAAATATTTTTTAGCAAGTTAAAACAAAAACTAAAGATAGATGGAAATTCTAACCATATAGATTTACGAATATTTATAAAAATTAAGATAATAAAAGAGTATAATCTAGTTGAAGATAGAGAATTAAATTATAAAAGCTAAGCAAGTGTTAAATATTTACAATTTTAAAATTAAAAAAAAAGAAATTTACGGATACTAATTATAAATATTTAATACGAAAGAGACTTATGAATAATAATAAAATGATAAATAAGAAGTTAAAATCAAATTTAAAGTAACTATCCATATTTTAATTGAGATAGATTTAAAGTAATTATAATGTTTCTTTTTAATTTTTTCTTTTCTTAGATTATCATCAAAACAATATGCATGGAAAAACTATTCACATGTTCTATCATACATATGGAAACCAAAATAAGTGGCACACTACCAAGTGTTTGTTAACTCTGGTATAAACTTGACTCGAGTCTATCTATAACTATGTTTGTTTTGAACAAAGAAACAAAATAACAGTAAAATAAATTACACTCTGGGCGAACCTAGAATGTCATCACCATTGGGAGGTCATGGAACATGCATATAGGATTGGCAGCATGTCGGGTATTTGTTCTTGGCCGGATTGCTTGATAGGGCATCGAATAAAACATTTGGCCTCGAGAGAGGGTAGTCTGGCGATGAAGCTGCTCTCCTGCATCCTATCTCATTTCAAAAATTAATTGGAAATACTCCTTTGAGAAGCATCATGTGCGATGAGACATCATAGTTGAAGCTACAGGTGGCTTAGAATCGCCAACAGGTGGAGCCTCTTCTTCATGTTCCGTTGCAGGAATTTCTTCTTCAACGAGGTAACCTCCCAATTCTGGAGCAAGATCGCCTTCTAGGGAATAATGACCAGAAGTGAGGGGTGGAGTCAAAATATCAAAGGAAGTGAAGAGGAAGGAGTTCGTAGGTTCTATAGGAGGATCTCGATGGACCTATTCCTAAACATAAGCCATGGGTTGGTCATCATCCATCCAATTTTGGGCGGAAAAAGGTGAAATATTCAGGGGAGGGCCAACAGGGTGGGCATGAGAACTAGGGGGTGGAACTGGTTCAGCGGAAGGTCCACGACGATGATATCGAGCAAAAAGGTTATAGTAGTCCAATCATCTCTTGGACTTTCCCCTCTCCCCAGGAATTGTGAAAGATGTGGTAGAGAAGACAACTAGGTGGAGGAGAGGATGTCCAGAGGAAGAAAAACTAGAGTGGGAGGGATAAACATGAGTCTGGAACTGAACAGGAACTGGAATAGCGACACAATTTCAAATGTTAACCTTCATATTTGTAGCCGACATGATAGAGGATAGCGTGATTAAGGTTGAGTTGACAACATGCAAATGATTTGTACCATGCCTAGTATAATCTGGCTCATTCTTTGAGTGTGCCATTGATGTAGGAGCATTGCCAATGTCAAGCGAGCCAGTGCGGAAGCAAAAGACAACTGGACAATCCCAGCCAAATTTTTTGAATTTTCCCTTGAAGTTGATGCGCCGAACATAAATATGATAATTAAATGAAGGTGCACTTGTATAATGTAAATGGACCTTGAGCGGATTTGCTCTCGTCCTTTAGTAGGTAGAAGGCATTTAAAGTAGTTAATGTAAGTAGGTAGAATTCAATTCTGGATTAGACAGGTTTAGAGTGCAAGAGGGAAAACGGATATAGACACCCTCATTGTGTATTGTAACATTATGGATGGAAGAGCATAGAAGAGAAGCAGAGAGTTGTGGAAGAACACCCATGTGCAGATCTTAAATTAATAGAAGGAAATTAATTCAAATTCACGGTGTCGTGTTTACTCTCTGTGTATGTATGTTGAATGCTATGCTCATGAATGTTTGCTTCCTGTTATGCATTTGTTTTATATATTGTGTATATGATTTCATGTGTTGAGGTTGAAGTCTGAGAGGAAGTAAGAGTGAGTTTCAATTGTTTCTCTGTCTGAGCAAAGATTCCTGCAAGGAGTGCAGTTGAAGTTGTCCGCAAGGAGTACGTTGACAGAAGGCTTAGATAGTTTAACTTTTGTTCTCATTCACCCAGAAGTGCATTGGGATATAGGAGTCGTGCAAGGAGTGCGTAGGCCAGGAAAAGTCTCAAGGTTGCAAAACTGAGTAAAGTATTGAGAGACTGCTGCTGCAGGCGTGCATAGTGTCGAAGGAAGTTCGAACACTTGAAGTGTTTGAAGGTTGCCGCAAGGAGTGCATGCAAAGGTTATCTTTTCTAGAGACTGGAGAGCTGTGGAAAAGCTCAGGAGGGATAAGACCTTCAAATCTGTTGAAGGATCTCAAAGGAAGTTCGTGCCGTGGAGTATTTAAAATAGGCATTGCAAGTTTGTGCGCAGAGGGACAAGTTAGCACGGAGGAACACTTGGTCATTTGCAGGGAATCGTTAAAGGGGAACGGATGGTCAGAATCTTCCAAGGAGCAGTCACGAAATTCCGTGAGCTGTTAGATCTTGTGGAAGAGCGGGTAGGATACGACAGGTATTTTGGAGGTTCAAAGCTCAGGAGGAATAGAACCGTTGATCCAAGGCAGCGAAGGCCATTGGATTCGCACATAGCATCGTGTATCGAGTTTTCGTGGTAGAAAGTCCCGTGAACATAGAAACAGGAATCGCGATATTGCGAAACGCGATATCCCGATAGCCAAGGGACAATGTGCGGCTAGGAGAGTTAAGCGTGGAGGACAGGTGGCACACCGTTTCGAAGTTCAGGGAAAGGAAAGTTCTGAAAAATTTGGTGTTAGGATTCGTGATATTGCGAAGTCCGAAATGCCGATGGAGTAAAGGGCCATTGAATATTCAACCATGCGAAGTGTATCGAAGAATCGACATATCGGAATTTGGGAGTCGGGGAAGCAAGTTCCTTTGACATCGCGAGTGTCGAAATCGTGATAGGAAAATTCTCGATAAGAAAGGAAAGGGTCAGTGTTGACTTGTGTCGGGGTTCAGGGATTTGAGAGTCCAACGCCCAACCACTGACCGTGTGAAGTCCGATCTCTCGATAAATAAAAAGGGAGACCCCGTGAGAGAGAGTTTCTGTGCATGCATATTTCCTGACAGGGAGATAGAAGAGCGCTATAGTTCTTCTGGTCATGGGAAAGGAAAATATCTTGTGCTAATGTAGACCTTCTAGCCTACGGGTTGTGAGCGGACATGCTTGCGAGCGTGCCTGCATCAACTGGTATCAGAGCACAGAAAGATTCTTTTCTTTCTGTAGCAGAGAAAAAGAGAATTCACTATGCCGCCAAGGAGAAGAGGTAGGAAATCACCCGATCCACAAGAGGAGAGGGAAAACCTGAGAAGAAGGGGTAGGAAGATGACAGATCTAGCTATGGAGAGAGAAATGCATGATCTGTGAGCCAAACTCAAACATATGGAGACAGAACAAAGACACACAGTCAGTGTTGGGGATCTAAGTGATTCCAAAAGTGAAGTTGAAGCTGATCGTGAGGAAGAAGTTGCAGCTGAGGATGAAACAAATGAACATTTAATCAAAGATATTGCAAGAATGGGTGCAAAGGTGAAAATGTACATTCCAATTTATGAGGGAAACTTGGATGCATAGGAGCTTCTAGATTGGATTAGAGCTCTAGACACATACTTCGACTATGAAGATGCTGAAGAGGACAAGAAGGTCAGGCATGCTGTCACAAGGTTAAAGGGACATGTAGCATTATGGTGGGATGAACTACAAGCTGACAGACGCTGCAAGGGCAAGCAAAATATCAAGAGCTGGGACAGGATGATTGCAAAGATGAAAGGAAAATTCATCCCCAAAGATTACCAAATTACTCTATTCAGGAGGATGCAGAACCTGAGACAGAAATTGATGACAGTGAAAGAATACACGGAGGAATTCTACAGACTGAACATCAGGGCAGGTCATCGGGAAAGTGATGATGAGAAAGTTGTCAAATACATGAATGGTCTGAGATATGACATTCAGGATGAGATGAGCATGGTAACCATCCGAACGGTGGAAGATGCTTATCAGATGGCTTTGAAAGCGGAAGAGAAGCTGAGCCAAAAGCAAAGTTAGAGAGGCCGAGGAAGAAGTCAGCCCAGAGGAAAATCGGTTACCCAAGAAAAATATCAAAAGCCCAAGGAAGACTGGAAGAAACCTCAGACTCGAACTGAGAGAGGTGGAAGTTCACAGCAAGGAAAATACGCTGAGCAGAGAGGAAAACATACTAAATAGAGAGGAGGGTATGTTGATAATAACATGTTTCCTCATACCAGAGGTAGAGGAAGAGGAAGAG
This sequence comes from Picea engelmannii, assembly GCA_009831015.1. Lineage (NCBI taxonomy): Eukaryota > Viridiplantae > Streptophyta > Pinopsida > Pinales > Pinaceae > Picea > Picea engelmannii. The sequence goes on from ML788648.1 coordinate 71,066, forward strand.
GTGGAGTAATAACATGCTTCACATGTGGAAAGAACGGGCACAAGTCTTACGAGTGTCCACACAAAAAGAAAGATGGAGGAGAAACTCACATCGCCGAGGCACAGAAGCAAGATGTTGAGGTAGAAGACGCAGAAGGCGGAAGGTCGCTGATGATGCAAAAAGTTCTCTTAACACCAGAGAAGGAGGTGGAGAGCTCAACCCAAAGAAACAAAATTTTTTGGAATGCTTGCAAGACCAAGGACAGGGTATGCAAGGTCATTGTAGACAGTGGAAGCACTGATAATCTCGTTTCAACTGAGATGGTAGAGAAGTTGGAGCTGGAGACGATTGAACGTCCAAGCCCATATAAAGTTTCATGGCTACAAAAAGGGCATCAGGTAAATGTCACTAAACAGTGTTTAGTTGAATTTAAGATAGGAGGATATAATGATAAGATACTCTGTGATGTTATTCCTATGGATGTTTGTCATCTATTGTTGGGTATACCATGGAAATATGACAAGAATGTGATTCACGATAGGAGGATGAATACATACACTTTAGAAAAGAATGGGAGAACTCATATGTTACTTCCAATCAAGGATAAGGAGGTGAAACCAGAAGTAAGCAACACTGTACTTCTCATGAGTCGAAAGGAACTTCTTACTGAGGTAAAGAAGAAGGAAGATCCATGATTCTTTGTGGCCAGGAAACCGAGGATTGATTTAACTACCATGATGGTGGATGATTTTCCAGAAGAAATTCAGGAACTGTTGGAAGGGTTCACTGATATAGTAGTGGACGAACTACCTTGTTCATTTCCACCGATTAGAAGTGTGAGTCATCATATTGATCTCATACTAGGAGCTAGTTTTCCAAACAAAGTCGTGTATAGATTGATGTCGCAAGAGAATGAAGAGGTCAAAAGACAAGTCCAGGAGTTGATGGACAAAGGATTGGTTAGAGAAAGCTTGAGTCCGTGTGATGTTCCAATAGTACTCAGTCCGAAGAAAGACAGAGGCTGGAGGATGTGTACCGATTCAAGAGAGATTAACAAGATAACGATCAGGTACAGATTTCCATTGCCAAGGATGGATGATTTGATGGATTGCTTGAGCGGAGCAAAATACTTTTCAAAGATTGATTTGAAAAGCAGATATCAACATATTCGTATGAGGGAAGGTGATGAATGGAAAACAACATTCAAAACAAATGAAGGGTTATATGAATGGCTTGTTATGTCATTTGGCTTTACAAATGCGTCAAGTACCTTTATGAGGTTGATGAATGAAGTCCTGAATGAAGTCATTGTGTATTTGGATGATATACTGATTTTTAGTAAATCAGTGGTAGAACATTTGAAGCATTTGGCTATAGTGATGAAGAGGCTACATCAAGAGAAGTTGTTGATAAACATGAAGAAATCTTCATTCATGAAGACAGAGCTCATTTATCTGGGATTTTTTTATTTCTGCAGATAAATTAAGAATGGATCCAAATAAGGTGGAAGTGATCAATAAGTGGCCATCACTGAAGAACATATTTGAGGTGAGATGTTTTCACGGATTGGCTAGTTTCTACCGGAAGTTCATCAGGAATTTCAGTGGAATTAGTGCAGCAATGATGGATACAGTGAAGAAAAGACACAAATATTTTCAATGGACTGAAGAGGCTGAGAAGGGTTTCAATTTGTTGAAATAAAAGATCACGGAACAACCGGTTCTGGTGTTACCGGATTTTCGAAAGACATTTCAGGTGAAATGCGATGCAAGAGGATTTTCAATAGGGGCAGTATTAAGTCAAGAAGATAGGCCAATTGCATATTTCAGCGAGAAGTTGAATGAGGCAAAGATGAAGTACTCCACATATGACAAGGAGTTCTATGCCATCATCCAGGCATTGAAAAAATGGAGGCACTATTTGATTCTAAAGGAATTTGTCTTTTATAGTGATAACCATGCATTACAGTTTGTGACTCAACAGGAAAAGTTGAATCAGAGGCATGTTAAGTGGGTTGAATACATGCAGAATTTTACATTTGCGATTAAACATATTTCTGGTACTGCTAACAAATTTGTTGATGCTTTGAGCAGGAAGTGTTTGCTATTGCAGGAGTTCAAAGTCAAAACATTGGGTTTTGATGATATCAGGGACATGTACACAGATGATCCAGACTTTAAGGAAGCGTATGAAGTAGCTGATAATCCATTTCTTAGAGATAGCAGCAAATGGGGCGAATACATGATCCAGGAAGGATTGTTGTTCAAGGGCAATCAGTTGTGTATTCCCAATTGCTCCACGAGGGAGAATTTGCTAAAGGAGAAACACAGTGGAGGATTGGCCAGACACTTTGGTCATGATAAGACATTCGCAAAGATGAGTGAGTCATACTTTTGGCCAGGGATGCGATCAGAGGTCAAGAGATTTGTGGACAGATGCAGGATTTTCCAGCATTCGAAGGGAAGGAAGCAGAATCCAGGATTCTATCAACCATTACCAATACTTGAGAGGCTGTGGGATGTGATTAGCATGGATTTTGTATTGGGGTTGCCAAGAACATAAAGGGTTTGTGATTCGATCTTTGTGGTGGTGGATAGATTTTCCAATATGGCACATTTTATCCCATGTCAAAAAACCAGTGACGCAACACACATTGCAAACCTGTTTTTCAAAGAAGTCATTTGACTTCACAACTTACCCAGAAGCATAGTTTCGGATAGGGATACAAAGTTCGTGGGACACTTCTGGAGGACATTATGGAAGAAGTTGGGGACTAACTTGACGTTTAGTTCAGCTTATCATCCTCATATGGATGGACAGACGAAAGTGGTGAACATGAGTCTAGGAGACTTATTGAGAAGCCTGGTGGCAGAACACCACATCCAGTGGGACAATATATTACCACAGGCGGAGTTTGCATATAATGATTCAATTAACAAAAGTACTGGACAGAGTACATTTCAGATTGTATATGGGATGTAGCCGAGAGGAATTTCTGAACTGAGGGATGCAAAACAGACTGCGACTAGGAGAACTAGTGCAGAAGAGTTCGCAGAGGCGATGAAGGAACTTCACATCCAAGTGAAGACCCGATTGCAAAATTCAAGTCAGGAGTATAAGCAGAGAGAAGATCAACACAAAAGACAACTTTAGTTTGAGGTTGGTGACTTAATTCTAGCACATTTGAGGAAAGAAAGGTTCCCGAGAGGAACATACAATAAATTGAAAATGAAGAAAATCGGGCCATGTAAGGTCTTGAAGAAATTGGGGACGAATGCTTATGAGATTGAATTACCCGATGGGATCGGAATTTCTCCGATATTCAATGTCTTAGAGTTATACCCATATAAACCCGAGGAAGCAGGAGCAGAAAGTGAACAGCCATAGGTTCAGTGGCAAAAGCAGATGCCAGTTGCAGAAAAACCGCAGATGGAGTGCATACTGGACAAGAGAGTGGGCAAGAAGACCAGAAGGAAAGAATACTTAGAATATATGGTCAAATGGAAGGGTCATCCAGTTGAATATGCCAGTTGGGAAAGCGAAAAAGAGATTCAGAAGCATGGACATACTGTGCATGAGCTCATGGACAGGAGCCCATGAAAATTTTCTAGCGAGGGAGTATGATGCAGGAGCATCGCCAACGTCAAGCGAGCCAGCATGGAAGCAAAAGACAGCTGGACAATCCCAACCAAAATTTTTTAATTTTCCCTTGAAGTTGATGTGCCAAACATAAATGTGATAATTAAATGAAGGCGCACTTGTATAATGTAAATGGACCTTGAGTGGATTTTCTCTCGTCCTTTAGTAGGTAGAAGGCATTTAAAGTAGTTAATGTAAGTAGGTAGAATTCAATTTTGGATTAGACAGATTTAGAGTGCAAGAGGGAAAACGGATATAGCCACCCTCATTGTGTATTGTAACATTATGGATGGAAGAGCATAGAAGAGAAGCAGAGAGTTGTGGAAGAACACCCATGTACAGATCTTGAATTAATAGAAGGAAATTGATTCAAATTCATGGTGTCGTGTTTACTCTCTGTGTATGTATGTTGAATTCTATGCTCATGAATGTTTTCTTCATGCTATGCATTTGTTTTATATGTTGTGTATATGATTTCATGTGTTGAGGTTGAAGTCGGAGAGGAAGTAAGAGTGAGCTTCAATTGTTTCTTTGTCTGAGCAAAGATTCCTGCAAGGAGTGCAGTTGAAGTTGTCCGCAAGGAGTGCGTTGACAAAAGGATTAGATAGTTTAACTTTTGTTCTCATTCACCCAGAAGTGCATTGGGATATAGGATCCGTGCAAGGAATGCACAGGCCAGGAAAAGTCTCAGGGTTGCGAACCTGAATAAAGTATTGAGAGACTACTGTTGCAGGTGTGCACAGTGTCGAAGGAAGTTCGAACACTTGAAGTGTTTGAAGGTTGCTGCAAGGAGTGCGTGCAAATGTTCTCTTTTCTAAGGACTGGAGAGCTATGGAAAAGATCAGGAAGGATAAGACCTTCAAATATTTTGAAGGATCGCACAGGAAGTTCGTACCGTGGAGTATTTAAAACAGGTGTTGCAAGTTTGCTCGCAGAAGGACAAGTTAGCGCAGAGGAACACTTGGTCATTTGCAGGAAATCGTTATAGGGGAACAGACGGTCAGAATCTTCCAAGGAGGAGTCACAAAATTCCGTGAGCCGTTAGATCTCGAGGAAGAGCGGGTAGGATACGGCAGGTATTCCGAATGTTCAAATCTCAGGAGGAATAGAACCGTTGATCCAAGGCAGCGGAGGCCATTGGATTCGCGTGTAGCATCGTGTATCGGAGTTTCATGGTAGAAAGTCCCGTGAACATAGCAACAGGAATCGTGATATTGCGAGACACGATATCCCGACAGCCAAGGTACAGTGTGGGGCTAGGAGAGTTAAGCATGGAGGACAGGTGGCACACCGTTTCGGAGTTCGGGGAAAGGAAAGTTCCGAAAACTTTGGTGTTAGGATTCACGATATTGCAAAGTCCAAAATGCCGATGGAGTAAAGGGTCGTTGAATAGTCAACCATGCGAAGTGTATCAGAGAATCAGCATATCGGGATTCGGGAGTTGGGGAAGGAAGTTCCTTTGACATCGCGAGTGTCGAAATCGTGATGGGAAAATTCCTGATAAGAAAGGAAATGGTCAGTGTTGACTTGTGTCGGGGTTCAGGGATTTGAGAGTCCAACGCTCGACCACTGACCGTGTGAATTCGCAAAGTCCGATCTCCCGATAAATTAAAAGGGAGACCCCATGAGAGAGATTTTCTATGGGTGCAGATTTCCCGACAGGGAGATAGAAGAGCGTTACAGTTCTTCGGACCGTGGGAAAGTAAAAGATCTTGTGCTGATGTAGACCTTCTAGCCTGCGGGTTGTGGAGGGAGTGTGCATCGCCATCAACCATGAACGCTAGCTTCACACAATAGCGCACCATTGTTCCCGTGAAGTGCAAGCTACTCATGCGACAACCATGGCCATCGTTGGCACACTGAGGGGAAGGAAGGCGACAACCATGGCCATCGATGGTACACTATGAGGGGACATAAGGTGGCATTTGTCCTATGGGTTTCATTTCTCTTCATGTAGAATATGAACTAGCCATGTTTTGTTTCTTCCATATGTAGGTTGCCGGAGTCCTCCACATGTAGGATGGAGATTGAAAATGTTATTTGGTCAAGATCTAGTTGTACAAGCTAGCTCCTCCCCATGTAGGATGGAGACTGAAAATGTTATTTCATCAAGCTCTAGTTACCAAAAGCATGTGGAAACTGCATTTTAATGAAGGATTATGGTACAATATAATTAGGTGTAAATATACATGTGACCTTAGTGCAGAGTAGTGGATTATGGGCGAGCCCAATTTTCATAATGGACCATCAATTTTTTTCAAAAGGTTTGTGTCTTCTTTCTCGATTCTTCGCTAGTAAATGGCCTGGAAAATCAATCATGGTAATCTGGTTAGGTTTGGAGAGGATCCTTTTGTAGATGTAGCTGAGAGTAAGTTATATTTAAGAACTTGATATCTCATTTTCGATCATGGTAATCTGGTTAGGTTTGGAGAGGATCCTTATGTAGATGTAGATGAGAGTTATGTTTTCTTTAAGAACTTGAGATTTCATTTGAGGGATTATGATAGAGGTTCTTGGTAGATATTGGAGTGAAAAATACAATAAGGTAGATGGAGGTGGTATTGGCTTTCTATGGAGGAGCTAGATCTGTAGAGTGACATGGCCATATAATGCATCAATTATACTTGCTTTATTAGTATGAAATTGGAATAAGGAAAATGGTGTTATTAAGGAAAAATTGGAATAAGATATTGATGTGGAACAAAGTCCAAAAGAGAGGTTGGTAGGGACCAAAAAGGTTGTGCTATGTAGGGCATGGAACGAATATATGTGTGCTATACAAAAATAGAGAAAGAATTGGTGGATCATTTGTTTATTAAATGTTATTTTGCAAAGTTGTTTTGGAAAGAGGTATTTTTGTTTTTAAATGTTTTTGGTGGTGTTTGGAAATCAAACTCTCTAGAAAAATGTATGAGTTAGTGGGTGAGAGACACTTACATTAAATTTTTTATTGACCTTCCTAACTACATGTTGTGAGAAATTTAGCTCTAATGAAATCAAATTTTATTAAAAACAATTTTAGTAATTTGGAGTTCATGGCTCACAAAATTAAAGTGCAATTCAAGGAAATTAAAAGAGATTTGGTTCCTAAAGTATTACAACCAGCTACGTCAGCTACGTTTATGGCACAAGCCAGGGTCGCATGGGAGTGGTACTATTTTTCACTAAAGAGCATTATTATTGTCTTAAACTTGGTATGGGGATTGGAACAAACTCCAAGGAAGAATTCATAGCCAGGGTCGCATGGGACTGCTACTATTTTTCACTAAAGAGCATTATTATTGTCTTAAACTTGGTATGGGGATTGGAACAAACTCCAAGGAAGAATTCATAGTGCTCTGGTAGTCTAGCATATCTACATAAGATGCTAAGATGCTATTGAGTGAGTTAGATAAACGCACAATGTTCTCCACAAATCTTAAGGCCGGGTAGCTCTTCCCAAGACTCAAGAACAACTATTTGAATCAGGATTTTTTTTCGTTCCAATTTTGAGGTCAAGTATGTCCTATGTTCTTTGCTGAGATTTTGAATTTTTTTTGTTATTTTAATTTATATGGTGAGTCTGACTGGAATAGTTTTCTTTTAATGGGTAATTTGCACTATCTAGTAAAGTGAAATTGAAATGGGTATAAATATTAAAAGAAATTTATAATAAATATTAATAAATTAAAAAAGTTTAATATAAATATTTATAAATAAAAAAATATATAAAAGAATTAAAATTTTAAGAATGGTTAAACATAGTGTGGGATTTTTTTAATATTTTGTGGCTGTGGAAAAAATATGTAAAGGAATTAAAATTTTAAGAAAGGTTAAAGATAGTGTTGGATTTTTTTAATATTTTGTGATTGTGAAAATCTCTAAAAGACAAAGATCTTTTGTTTCCCTAAAAAAACCTAACACAGTTAAAAAAAACATTTGGAAGAAAGAGATGAGATGGTTATAGAGGCCATCCAAATGAGATCCCACTGTTTCACTCACACTCAATCACAAGAAATGGTGGAAAATCACATGCATAAGCCATGTTTTACTTCCTACACGGTTGCAGACGCAGACAGTCAAAAAGTAACATTTTAAAAGTGTTATCATCGAATAAAATTCACTAATGCTTCCCTAGTTGTTCTTAGCTTATCCTCTTTTTAAATTTTCTCTTCAAACCACTGATTCTCTGCCACAATTTTATGATTTTCCATATTATGAACACATAACTACCATTGTGTTTTTTTGAGTAACTAGATAATTCATTGTTTCTCTTTAAAGTAGGATCTGGCGATCTATAAAGACATTTTATAGATCAACGTTTTCGGGAGAGTATTAACGGCCAAGTACCTTTCGGGAGAGCAAACGTTAATTGATAATCAAGTTTTGTAGTTTCACATAGTACATGGATTCTTCTGTTTTCAACTTCACATTGCAATTTTAACAATTTGATATTTTGTATCAATTTTTAAATAAACTTCTGTCTGTTCATAATATCACAGAGATAATAATTAAAAATCAAATGTTTTTACAAATTAATTAAAATAATTGTTATTAATTTTATAAGAATAGAGGAAGGGGATATGGTTTTATTATTATAAGTGTTTGAGTTATCATTGTTCAAATTTTATGTGTTACTTTTCATGCCAAATAATATTTAGGGTGCTTTAAAAAATAAACATTACTCCTAAAATGAAGTGAGACTAATTATTCACATCAAATTGCTTACTTCCATAATTTGCTACTATCCAACATTAATTATTTACTAATTTCTAAATTTTAAGAGAAATTTAATTAGATTATTTATAATAGTTTTCTTTTAATTATAATTAATTTTTATAATATAAAAATTTTAATAATAAAAAAGTCAAATTTGATTGAAATTGTTAATGAATATAAATTTCATTCTCTATAAAATGTGAACCTTTCATCCCATCAAATAATAACATTTCCCATCAAATATGACTCTCTCCCATTAAATATGAATGTTGCATAATTTGTTTTTATCAAACTTTCTTACAGTGAATCTATTGTAGCATGATTAAAAGGAAAATCAAGTAAACCTTTCATCCTATCAAATAATAGTATTTCCCATCAAATATGACTCTTCCATGTTGTATAATTTGTTTTTATCAAAATTTCTTATCATGAATCTACTGTAGCATGATCAAAAGGAAAATCATGTATCATAAAACTAAAATCTATATAACAATAACCTTTGATCTAGTTTTTAATGAAAATAATTCTTATATTCATGAAAATTAACTTTATATATAAAATGATTAAATATGGAATAATTCATTACTATTTTGGAATATGAAATCTTAGAATTTAAGCATAGTGGGTTTCATTTCGAAAGGAAAGGATCTATATGTAATAATAAATTTCATTCTCTTGAATCCATATATGTATCAAATATAAGGAAGATGTGTTTTTATACTTAAAACAAGTTATTTTTGGATTAATAAATATATCTTCATTATCCCTCTCTACTAGTGGGAAAACTTCTTATAGGAAGAGATCATGATTGAAAAAACTCACATGCACATCTAGAAGAAATTATAATTCTCCCTCTCTACTAATGTGAAAAATGTGAAAAATGTTGAGGTAAATATATCATGATTGACAACACTCATAGGAATCTTTAAAATAAATTTCAATTCTATGTAGGATGGAAGTATATGTAAGAAAATTATACTCGTATAATAAATCATCTTTTCCATTTTATGGCACATGTACTAAAATAAAGAAGTCAATCAACTTATATTAAGTGTTGACTGTATTATCTCAGTAAATATGGCATGTATAATAATTATTTGATGTATTAGAGATTAAATATAATGAGGAAGACAATTAGCTATGAGTCTAATGTCCAATATATTTGTATTCATAATGCATCACCTCAATCCCTAACCCATACCTTCAATGATTCGAGTCTCCCATTTCACACAGACATCCTAAAAACAACATGGAAAAATACACCAATCTTAAAATCCAAAATTGATTTTCAACGATGAAATTCAATTTTAGGAAGTGCCAAAAAAAATTATTTCATCCATGAGGTTTAATTTTAAAAAGTGCCATTATTTTGAAACTTCAATTTGACATCTAAAATCCAAGAACTTTTTTCATCCATGATATTCAATTTTAAATTTTTTAAAAAATGTCTTTAATCCATGACATTTTCTTAGGTCATTTCACACATCCACACATCCTTCCTAACACTGAGGATTTTATACCAAGGGTTCATTCATATTTGACCAACAAAAACTCAAAAGCATGGACATATCAATATTTAGCCAAGGATGAAGAAGGTCTCACCCAAGATGCAATGAGGATCACAAAGACCATCTGGTCTTGTGATAGGGATGAAGGGATAAATACATACAAATCTATTCGAGATATAATTCATACACATCATTAACCTCAACTTAGTATTGATCGATAAGTAAGGAAATATGGACACATATCCCAATAACACATAAGTTACATGCAATAGATCAAAACAACTGCAACTTTATTATTCCTTTCATTCCATAGAACACAAGCATGCCTTAAGTAAAATATATTCAATAGAAAGAGAGTTTGATGTTCTCTCTAGATAATTCCCCAGGGTTATAACATATTGCACTATGTGCATCCTTTTTGAACTCAGACATATCAGAGACTTAGAATTATATCCAGAAACATTAGAACATTACAAAGGCTCAAAGTGAGCTTGACACAACATACAACTTAATGAATCCTTTAGATGAGTGTTTGACTCTCTAGCTCTATTTTCAATGTCGTTTCTTCCTTTTATATCTTTCTCTACTTGGGAGCTCTATTTCTTTCTACTATGTTCCACTCTCCTTATTGACAAACTGCCTCACATGGTTTTGGAACATGCTCATAGTCCACGTATCTTTATGAAATCATGGGAATATTAATTTCCTTTCCAAATCATCTTCTATTAGATGCACATTCCCTTGTGCTACTGACAGTAATCATTCGAGAAGATTTCTCTATGATTCCTCTCTTCATTCAGAAGTGTGTCTTCTTTATTTTTGGTGCGACTAAATGATCCAAAATGGATCCAAGAAGGCCTAAAAAACCATTTTCTCATAATTAAACAAAACCAACGCCATTGCGTCCAACTCATCGTGATGATTTTGGCCATATATTTGGTTTTGCAAATGAACACCATATGTGAAAATTATCACATTCTAATTATTTTCCCAAATAGACAAAATGTCAAACTGGTCAAAGTCAACATGTACTCGTGACATCAGCAGTATGATAGGTTACATCGACATGACGTTATGATGATGTGAGCATAACACATGGTAGCACGAGGAAGTGACACATGTCACTCAGTTTTGGGATTTTCAGGCTGAGTTGGACTAGTATGGAATTGACACATGGAAGTATATGAATGAAACATGGCATTCCATATGTGATGTGGCCCAATGAAGGGCTGACATGTGGCAGTACAAAAAATAGGTGTTTTTACACATGTTGACGTGGAAGGGTGACTCGGTTGTACGAATGTTGATGTGGTAGGTGACTAGGTAGGTGACTTGGCAGTATGTATGATGTTGTGGCACGACACGTGGTTGTACAACAACTGACATGGCAGTTTCCCGTGCATGTTGACTGGGTTGTTGACTGGGTGTTCACTGTATTGTACGAACTAATTACAGGGTGACACGTGGCCCAATCAAAGGGCACCACATGGCACTGTGGATTTTACTAATGTTGGGACAAATGTTCACTAAATATTTTGTGACTAAATTTGTTAATCTTATGGGATATGTACCTTACCTTTGTGAGGAGAGGGAAAAATTTCATAGGCTCATGAGATATTTACCTTAATTATATAAGGACAAAATTGAATTCCTTAATCCAAAGACCATGGGTGAAGTCATAAGGCATGCTAACTATTCTTTACTAAATTTAAATAGAGAAAAGAAAATGAAAACATGGAATCAAAAACATAAGGACAAGATTGATCCCAAAAAGAAAAATTTCAAACATCTTCGAAAACCTTCAAACAATGTGCCAATTAAGAAAAATAATAGATTTGTTGGAAAACAAAGTGTATCAGTTCAGAACATAAATAAACTTATACATTTTGCAAACAAAATAGTTAGTGATACAGTTAGGGAATCTCTTCAGTGATGGGACTATAAAGGACCCCACCTGTACCGAAACTTCCATTTAAAAAATCACATACATCAAATAGTACACGATGTTTAAGAAGTGACAATAGTAAATGATATTGCTTAAATAATACAAAAAATCAATGATGCCCTAGAAAATTGACAAGTTAACCACCAATATTCCTTGGTGGATATAGAAGGTATGCTAAATCATAAACCTATATCTATATTAATAAACTCTAGTGCAAGTATGTGTTATATTTCACCTATAGTTGAATACAAAACTATAAGTTAGAAAAAATCAAACATAAGAAATCATGGCTAGTCCAGTTAGCTACATGAACAAATCTAAAAGTTGTTGAAATGGTAAAACAATGTGTAGTAAACATGGATGGAATGGATAGTGGGTTAGTTTTATAATTTTACCATTAGGATCTTATGATCTACTCATTGGCATGGATTGGTTGGAGAAACATTCACCCCTTGGAAAATTTCATGAGGAGACCTTTAGCTGAACAAATAATTTTTTCAAAAACATAATAGTGAAATGAATACCATGGAAAGTATCGGTAAGAGAGATCTCTTCTTTACCATTAAAAATGAGTGCAATGAAAGGTTGTAATATTTATTTTGTTCAAATATTCAATAATATTGGAGAAAGGGATGATAATTTGTTAACGAATGATGAATTGTTGAAAGAGTTCCAAGATGTATTTCTAGAGGAAATTCCAGCACTACTTCCTAAATGAGACATATATTTCACCATTGACTTAGTAACTAGATCTACGTCGGTGTCTAAGTCCCCTTACCATATGAGTACTCCATAATTGATAAATATTAAGATGCAACTTCAAGATTTGTTAGATAAATAGTATATCATACCCAGTGTGTCTATGTGGGGAGCATTAGTTTTGTTTGTCAAAAAGAAAGATCGAACCTTGCAATTTTGTATTGAATATAGAGAACTTAACAAGATGACTATTAAAAAAAAATATCCTTTTCCCCACATTGATAACTTGTTTGATCAAATCGGAGGAGCTAATATTTTCTCTAAGATAGATTTTCGATCAGGTTATCACCATATTAGAATCAAGGAGGAGGACATACATAAAACTACATTTTTAACTAGATACAAGCATTATGAATTCGGAGTAGTATTTTTTTGTTTGACAAATTCCCTGACTACATTTATGCGATTGATGAACAAAGTGTTTATAAAGTATCTAGAAAAACGCATGATTGTGTTTATAGATGATATATTGATCTATTCTAAAATTAAGGAGGAACACGAGAAACATTTGAGAATATTCTTGGAGACACTTAGAGAGAACCAACTTTATGAAAAGTTCAGTAAATGCTAATTTTACCAAGAAAAGGTACAATATTTGGGACACGTAATTTCTGATGAAGGAATATCAATTGACTCGGAAAAGGTCGAAGCCATCTTGTATTGGCTAGTGCGAAAGAATGTGTCGGATGTCCAATATTCCATTGGTCTCACATGTTATTACCATAATTTTATAGAGGGGTTCTCCAAACTTGCTTCTCCAATAACTTCATTACGGAAGAAAGGAACCTGAATAGAAAAATGCAAAGAGAGCTTTAAAAAACATAAAATATTATTGAAAACGATACCTATCTTGAAAATAGTAGATGCACATAAACATTTGGTGTTCTATATACTAATGCCTCGAAAGAAGAATTAGGAGGAGTGTTGTTACAATATGATCATGTAATTTGTTATGAGTCACGAAAAAAAAAGAATCATGAAAAAAATTATGCAATGCATTCTCTGAAATTAAATTTTGTTGTGCATGCATTAAATATGTGGCGGAAATACCTATTGGGTAGGATATTCTTGTTGAAAAAAAATAATACGAGTGTAAAATACATTTTCAATCAACAAAAATTGAATGAAAGATAGGAAAAATGTTTATCTTTCTTAAGTGAGTATGATTCTGAGATAAAACAAATTAAGCGAAAAAAACTAAAATAGCCGACACACTCAACAAAAAATTAAATGTAGTTTACAGTATTAATTTTCAAAGTGATCTAAAATAGAAAACAAATCAAGAGTAGAATGTGATGAAACTTATAAAAAATTATGGGAAAAATTACAGAACGATAATTTGGGTGAAGAAGAGTCGAAATTCAGATGTAATCAATATGGATTATGACTATATAAGGAAAAAAATTACATTCCAATTAGTGCAGGTATGAAAAATTTAATATTGTCTAAGGTACATAAGAAATTGTACTCAAGTCACCTAGGCTAGCAAAAGACTATAAAATCCTTGAAAAATGAACATTTCTAGCTCATAATGAAAATTGAAGTGGTTGAATATCTTGCTAGGTGTCTTGAGTGCCAACAACTTAAGACTTCACACCGTCACCGAGCTGGAATATTGCAGCAAATACCCATTCCTGAGTAGAAATGCAAAGTAATAAGCATGGATTTTATTGCAGGGCTTACTAAAACTAAGAAATAGAATGATTCCATTATGATATTAGTGGACAAACTTACTAAATTTGCATAGTTCATTCTCGTGAAATCAAGTCATAAGGTGATAAACATTGAAGAAATTTTCATGAACAAAATATTTAAGATGCATGGTATACCAAACACTATAATTCAAGACAGGGACACAAAATTCACCTTGAATTTTTGGAAGCATTTATTTAGTGGTTTGGATATGCAACTGAATTTTAGTACAACTTAGTATCCTCAAAATGATGGTCATATTGAAAGGAATAAATGAATATTAGAGGATATGTTGTAGATGTATGTGATGGGCTATCCCACAAAGTTGGAAGAGTACCTCCACTTGGTTGATTTTGCGTACAATTATGGTTATCATACCTCTTCCAAGACAATTCCCTTTGAGTTAAGGTATGATACAAAATACCAAACACCCATCAGTTGTGATATCCCAGTTGAAAGGATTATTTTGGGCCCAAATATGTTAAAAGAAATGGAAATGTTTGTACAA
>ML788648.1:86095-160405 GCA_009831015.1 Picea engelmannii
TCCATGGGAAAAGTGGAACCCTACTCCCAAATGTGTGGGATGTGAGGGAACAATCTAGCACAACAATATTCCAAGATTACTCCCTAGGGTTAGGGATGAGGCCAACATGAAAATGTTTAGGAAATTTATTAAAGAAAAGCATGCTATGAGGTAGGACGTTGTTGAGTACTTCTAAAGAAATAAGTTTGGTGGTTCTGTGAAGAAAAAAAATAAAAGAAATATGGGAAAGGCTATACAGTTTTCAGTCCCCATGGAATAATTATTTAGGCTCAGGGGTGACAAAGACAAGTAGATTTGGCTGTCCATGTTTATGGTTGGGAGGAACTAGTTCTCTACTCAGTTTTTTTCCAGCTATTGAAGCAAGCTCAAATATGTTCTCTTATTTCGTTTATATTTTTTATGCTAATGATTAACCCAAATTAATGTAGAGAATGGTTGCAAAATCTATAATGTTTGTTTATAACTAAATGCATATTGTGTTCTATTTACTATTGAACTATTTTCAGCAAGAATTGTTGATACCTATAGATTGATAATATCAGTGGCATGTCTATTATTTATCAGAATAACAAAGAATATATGTAGAATGTTATATTTGTGAAAATATTATTATTTATATCTTCCAAAGAGAAAGAAAAGAAATGTACTAGTTTATATTTTATTTTGAATCGATTTAATTGTCGAGAAGATGAATATGTTCTTGGTTGGAAACAAAAAGTACTCTGCATACTAAATTATTTGTAAGTGTATAAATTTATGTATGTTGGTTTTGTTTTTAAATGTAGCTTGCTCAAAAAATATAAGACTATACTTTAGATGGAATACCTTACAATAAAATAAAATGAATGAATCTCTAAACCCCAAACAAAACAAAAATATTCATGATGCATACTGAACTCACAACTAGAAAAACCATTTCGATATATGTGAAAATAGAAATCATAAAATATTATTAAAAAGGGCCAAGGAGGACACCTAGGGGAACGCCCACCTAGGGAACACAAGTCAATCACCTAGGCGCAACACTTCTTCACCTTTTGATGAGTAATTAAATATATGTAAAATAAATGGTTCCCTTGGTATATAAGGTGAAACGAGACTAAAAATAAGGATTTTTAGCTTTTCTTCTGAAGCTATGTGTCTTGGTTGTTTTATTTTCTGATTTTTCATTTTACATTCACGACAATTTTGTTTTTAGGGTTTATAAATAATAACTAGTGCACATTCCTTGATGGTTGGCTCATGGTGACTCTGTTTTCCATGCTTCCACCTTTGAGAGCAATCTTATTTCATTATCTATCCACTCTCTCAAGGAGAAAATCATTTCCTTCGAGTTTTTTGAGGCAGAAGGGAGGGCGCACCAACTGGGGTTTGCGCCCTTGTTGGTTTTTTCTTTGTGGGAATGAAGTGAGTGCGCCCTATCCCATGGTTGCACTGGGATTCTCCCACTAATCCTTGGAGGTCACTCTGAGATCCCCAAAACCTCTTGGCCACTCTCGGGTCACCCCAGTCTGGATCCCCATTTGCTTGGTCACCCAAACTAATGGTGCACCCCTATTTATATTTGCGCCCCTGAGGAGAGTTTTTTGTCAGAAGTCGAGCTATGTATTGCATGGTAACCTTATCCTGTAGATTGCCTTCCTGGGTAGATCAATTGGTATCAGAGCCTCAAGATCCATGGAAAAGATTCCGATCTTGAAGATTGAGCCAATTAATTTTTGGGGTTTTCATGAAATAATCCAGAGTCTTCCCATTCCAGGGTTTCCATTTTATGAAAGAATATCCTCAGATCTCATAATACCCAAGGGTGAACACATCTCCATTTTCACAGAGAGGAGCTCCAGAGATCTAAAAAATTTCATATCTCTCCCTCTAGACCAGTTCAAGCTCCGTTGCCTCAGTGTTTTGATTCCTTTCTTCTCAAAAAAGAGTCCTATGTTCAACATTGCAACCTAGGGATGCATTTTCTCTTCAACAAGCCTCACAATGCCTCCACGCAAACATCATTTGGCGGTCGACTTAGATTCCAACACATCAAATCTCATCCAATATCTTGCCTCCATCCTCAATAAGCTACTCAGAATGCAACAAAAAAATAATCCAGATCGATTCTGGTTAGACACTCGAATCCAACTACCCAAGTTTGCTGGGAAAATGAATGGTGAAATGGTGGATTCTTGGATCCGTAGCCTATCCACCTATTTCAATACATGTCCAGGCCTTACCGAGGAAAGAAAACTCCATATTGTCACCTTCCAATTAGAAGGACTGACACAAACTTGGTGGGATACAGAGCAAGAGAAGACCACATTTGTGATAGAGATTGGGGATGCTCCATAATCCTCTACTTCACAACCCATCAAAACTTGGGCTCGAATTTCTGAAGATTTGAGAAATCTCTTCTACCCACCTAGGTATGTGCAATCCTTATGGATCAAATGGAACCAACTTTGACAACTCCCTTCATAAGGAGTGCAAGGCTACATAAACTTATTCTGCAAGATGCGCCTCTTACTTCATGTTCTAGATCCGGAAGAGGTACTCATATTAAAATTTGTGGTTGGTTTATTAATTCAATTCCGTCGAGAAGTAGAGCTATTTGAAAATCCAAGTTTAGTTAAAACATTTCAGAGATCTTTCGCTATAGAAAGGAAATTCACTCCTAGAGGTCATATTCCTCAGTCTCGTCCTTACACCAACCCCCCTGCCTCTCAACCATCTAGCTCCCATCCCTCAACATTATTTCCAACTCCTTGAACTCAAAATCCCACACCCAATACAACTACAAGGACACCCTGGTGCTCATTCCACAAAAATACTTCACACAATTCATCAGATTGTCGAATCCTCCAAAATCTAAAAACCAACAAAACTCTACTCACTGAGCTCATTACGCCTTCCCAAGTAGAAGATACCGAAGAAGTTCCTATGGGAAATCCCATAGAAGTAGATCCCTCATTGATTCGAATGACCCAGGAAGATTCAAACGCATCCACCCAACCCCTCATTAAGATAGTCTTGAAGATCTTGCGTAAGTTGAAGAGCTACCTCGAATTGGACTGCTATGACTTGAGAAATTCTTAGGTCCATTGTGTTGATTTTGTTAATGAGAGGGATGTCAACAACCTATGCATATAAGAGATTCATAAACATGATAACATCCTTTTCATTCGTTGAAGTGATCATATATGACATATTCTATTTCTCACCTCAAGTTGAAGTGTCTCCTTTTTTTTTGCTAGAATTGCTAGCAGCGCATCGGTGCACTCCCTCAGAGGAAAGGAAATTAGATCTCTCTTTTGTTGTGTAGCCTCCACCTCTATCATATGAACCTAATCTTTGATTGTATATACTTCTGGCAAAGTTTGGAGATGGGTCCATAAGGAAAAGATGCAATCGACCATATGGGAGAATTCTTCCACCCAACATTGGCCATAATGGAGATCTTCTTGGGTTGAATTAATCATTTTATAGAATTAAGTGTTGAAGAGATCAGTTTGGTGGATCGGTTGATGAAGGGACACAATTTATGATTATATGTTTTTCAAGTAGGATTTAGCAACCAAGAGTTTAAATTCCAGGGGGCATTTTATGCCCTTGCACAAAATTAGTGGGAATTTTTGCATGTAGGTTGTCAACGACTCCAAGAAGGTCGGTGAATGTTGTATTGAGTTCAATGTACTGGGATTGGTAAACTGTATGTGCTACACTTTATGTTTCATACCTCCCCTATAATTCTTGATGATCTTGAACCTCCTTATGATGTCACTTACATGTGTGATTATGTGTGGCGATGTCCACTTGGGTCTCCAGTAGTAATTGGATATGGTCTTGGCCCAATTTGTCATTGTGCTCACTTAATTCAGAGAGTAGGATGGTAGCATAGTATTGTATTTTGGGATTTTGAATTGGTTCCAATGGGATACCACCATGGTTGGAATCTATTGTAATTAATGTTGGGAGATCCACTCGAAGGACCCAAGTGAAGGAACTTGAACTGATTCTTGAATATCACATCCACGGAGAAGTGTTTGGTACTGGTGGTGTTCCTCGAAGATGTTGACCAAGATGGTCGATGTTGTGCACAGACTTTGAATGAACTTGTTGTTGTAGAATCAACTGTCTCTTTAAGGCATCTATCAATGTGGAAGTTCCCAACACCATATGAATGGACCCTTTTTGTGTGTAGGGAATGGTACTCTAGCCAGATGGGTTTGTCCATTGTATTTTTTCCCTCACTGATCTGGCTTGTGCTTGTTGTTGTGCATAATTTGGGTCTCAAGATATCTTGGCTATCATATCATATTTGGAACCACTTCCAAGGGGGACCACATGTTTCTCCTACTACCACACAACTTAAGATTTTATTTGGTCTTGATTTTTCTCAATGCATCTTTCTAGAGTATCAGTGCTCTTAGCAGGAAAAGGTTGGATATGAGAGAGAAAGTCAAAAATGACTTCATGGATGTATTATTCCATGATGAAGAATAGTAGAAATGTCATTGCAGTTCCCTGCTCATCATTTGGATAGATGAATACATTATGTAAAGTACATTCAAATAAAATCTAGTCATCATACATCTCCATGAGGGTATGAGGGATGTGCTCTTGTGAAGTACTTGACTAGATTACTTCATGGTACCAACTCTCAAAACAACTCATTGTTGGATTATTGGGTGTCGTGATCCTTGGGCTCATGAAACTATAGGAAAATATGAGGTTGAAATCAATGCCTACTTCCATCAGGTCATTCAAAACCCTGAGGGGGTCGCAAAAGAACCATAGTGAGAATTAATAGAATCCAACTATAATAAAATCATATCCCATAGTTTTTGGTGTCTATGTAATCATTAATTAATTTATTCATTAAATATTGAGCCCAATCATTTGAAGATCGGCTACACACCATTCAACTACAATGACTACCTGGAATGGGAACTCTTCCTTTGTACAACTACGTAGGAGTTTGTAGGATATAAAATGTGTAACAAAGTGAACTGGTTGTTAGGTTATTTTTTAAATGAGTATTCCATGTTGACCATGGCATGTATTATATGTTTTGTATATCTTGTGTTGTGAAACATATTTAATGACTAAGGATTTTTCTAGCTCATCGTCATGCATGGGTAGGCCTGTAACACAATAGATTACTACTTTAATGACTAGATACTTCCCCCCAACTAGAATTACCCATCATGAAGGCCACTGAGTAAAAGGTGGACACATAGGGTGATGATCCCACTATGCCAAAAATAGGGGCATCCGATTAAAGGCAAAATGTTGGCTTGCTTAAGGGGTTGGTATCACTATTGTTTGAGCACTAATGGCTTACCATTTTCACTTGGAACAATGAAAGAATGATTGTAGAAATCCAAAGTGAAGAAGTACCCGGGGACACAAACATTGTAACTGATGAATTAGACATCCTACACTCATCTTGTCCAGAAAATAGTGAAACCCACATGTTGAGGCAATGTTGGTTTTGTTTTTTGTGGTTTTCTTGATGAAGCCATGGGATTTATTTTGGCAGGGTTATGTAGAAATATAATGTTGGGAAAAGAGGTTGATACTTACACTTACCATTAATTCTATTGTTCCCTTTCAACTGATAGTGTGGACCCTTTGATTTATAGATTGGGGAAAATCTACATTGAGCTAGCCAACATTAAGTTTGAAAATGGAAATTTACCAAGAGGGTACAACAAAACATCTAGGGGGTGTGTTTGGTTTCATTAAGAACTTAGAGTGTCATAGGATAACCATGATTGTCCTATGGGTCCTTCCTATGTATACTATCTTGATAGTCCCATCAATATATAAATGGTCAAAAGTTACATGGGATGCTTCCATCGACATTCTTGATTCTTGAAATGGATTAATCATTTTGCATTAATGACATATGATGACCAATTTTATTTCAAAACATGCAGAAAATTTATGATGATCATATAATTTACTACCCAAGGCCCTGTTAATGATATTTTCCCTCAAGTAACGCATAATAGACATGTAACTATCTTAATTTGTGAGAAGACTGGGACTGTAGAGACTTGATTATGATAGAGACATCTCCGTAGATGTGCACTTGTGACTCATCCACGGTGCCAAACATGTTTCCTATGAACCCCAACATGGGTCTCCCTTGGATACTTTATCGCAATGACCCCTGGTGGGTTGAGCATTGCTTTACCCATATCTATCCTCCCTAGTATCCTAAAGTGTGTTATTCTTATGAGATTTGTCTTTTCTCTGAATGGGGTTAGTTGTGATAGGATGAGCCAATGTTATTTCATTAGCCACATACTTTGTAGAGAAATTCATTTCTTGTGCATGTGAATCATTGATATGTGCCATAGAAACCCCATGTTCTAGGGGACTAGCCTTCTTTTTTTCCAAGTTGCACATGCCCTCTAAGAATATGTGGCATGTCCAATGTCGATGCGTGTCTATTGACCACCATTCACAAGAACGCATGTAGTGATGAATATCCATATTAGGTCTAAGCGTTTCCTACATAGATGCTTCGTTCACAACCCATTCATGATAAGGTTTTTGATGTATGTCCCACCATCATGTAGGAATTCCTATGAGCACCATGTCAATAGTGCAAATTAGATGATGTTTGGGAATATGTCCTATCCATTCAATAAATGTGTGTATTGGTTCTGACGCATCGTACTGATAGGATACAAATTATTCTTTGCATAATTATGAAAAGATATGAACACACCTTCTTATTGACACTTCATATAAATTATGCTACCACATTTCCATAACATCTTAAGAGTCTCTGTCATAGGACTTCAAATTCCTTCATCTTGATTATTTATATGTGGTAGGGTTAATGTAATCATCCAAGTTCCTAGTGATCCTATATATGTTTTCAATAGTTGATCTCCACACATCCTTATCCATTGGCTCATTGTATCTCTCTCCTTCATATAGATCCATACATGAGACCATGCATAGAATATTTGTTTCGAAGAACATCAACCTCTTCTTCAAATTTAACACTGAATTATTGTAAAAGGCCCAATCAATTCCAAACAATGCAAGGTATGGGTCAGAGTCATCCATAATATTTATGAACTCAAGGTCAACCTTTTTTTTTACCCCTTATACATTCACTTCTACATTCTCTAGTCGACCTATGGGGGATATCTTGTATTGGTTTTCCAACTGCAACTGGATGGGAAACCAGACCAATCGTTGTTCACCCATCACCTTCCAGGACTTCTTCGGTAATATAATCATGTCAAATCCCAGATACAACATGACTCCATCCATGCAATATCCATCAAGCTCTGTTGTCATACTAAATTCATGTCCTGTGTAGTTTTTCTTACTATCTTGGCACAAATCTCTTTCTGGTACAGGAGATGATATAGTCTACTTCATCATCTCCTTCCCCATACAAGTTTCTAGAATCTACATCAAGTTCTTCATAGCATAATGATCATTGGGGAATCTCAATTAAAAACGTAAGAAATTACTTACTTGATCATATGTCTCCATTCCATGACCTAAGTCATGCAATTCTTTTTCGCATGCTATGCACTTCAAATATTCAAGTTTGTGGTCCTTCATTTCTCTTTTATCGACATGTCACAACTTTTCTTGCATGCATGCTTCTTCCATCGACCTTTGAATCGAGAAACGCAACTCCTCATTCATATGATCTTCTTCCAACGACCATTATGTAGCGCATTGTATCTCTTCTCAGGTGTGAGCCTCTTCTAGTGACCTCTATGTCATCCAATACACCTCTTCCTATATTCTGACATCCTCCAATGAACTCTTTGTCGCTCATTTCACTTATTGATAGATCTGATGCTCCTTGAGTGATATTTGTGTTGTGCATTGCAACTCTTTTTGTTCTATTTCCTCTCCAATAGATGTCTACACATCGTGCACAAACTATTTCTATTGGGAAGCATCAAACTTAGGAGGGGATTTTTTACCTTTTTTATATTCCCCTCCAGCTTCCGACTCAAGTTCTCATCCTACTTGCAATCCCTTCCTATTTTTCTCCTCCTCAGTTTACCACCCACACATCAACTTCTTCATCTTCTTCTTATTTTTACATGGATCTGCATGTATCATATTTCAATGTATCTTATTTTCTTCTCACTTGTTCATTAAGTCAGGATAGTCCTCTGTGACATGTTCAAGATTGTAGTAGTATGCACAAAGCACGTGCATTCTTCTACAAAAACTTGATACATGACCAATTTCTCCACAACTGAAACAAGTGGGGGGTCTACATCCCCCTCCACTATGTCCTCACCGACAAACATGCCAACTATAGGAACTTCTTGGTATCCTCCTCTTTAAAAAATGCCACAATCACCACCCTTTTATTCTTCCTATACCCGAAATACATCACAAGTATTATCTTGCATCAAATTGAGTGATCGATATTTAGTTACATCATGTCCCATGGATTTACAAAACTCACAGAATGGAGTATGACGTGTCTTTTTATACTTTTGCAAAGTTGGGAAGTAGGGTGGTACACAGGCCCACTATCGATATCTCATGCCATTCTGATTGTTAATTTAGGAATGGACTCAATGAAACCATCGCCACATACCTCAGAAGTATAATGAACTCGTCCCTGCAATGGCCCTCAATGAAACATGTGGTACACCAAACTTTCTCATGCATGACTTCAAAATTTTCCATATCTTGCAACTACATTGTCACATTCGCGAGCTGCGACTACACCTGCGCCAATAATGTCATTGTATCTGTCCCTCATGATGTAGCTTCTAGATGCATTGAAATTTCTACCACCTCCACTTGAGTCATCACATTCTACTGGGTGAGTACCCCACAATAAACCACTCTTTACACTAGATGTCATAGATTTGGAATGTCAGCCTATCAAATAAAATCTTTAACCGTTGTTCATAATCCCACACAATTTCTCCTTTTTGTTGCTCAATCTCTTGGCTCTCAGTAATACATTGAGATTTGGAATTGGGATTAAATTCCTTTAGTAAATCCCTCTTGATTTTAGTAATATACCTTCTCTATCCCATTAGCACAATTTCCTTATACATCATGTACCACACCAAGGATCTATCCCCGAACGTGGTTTCCACATGTATGATCTTTTTTTCTTTGTATGTGTAATGAACCTAGTCATTACGACAACAAGCCTCACATAACAAGTGCAATTTTTTTTATTTTATTTTTTATGTGTGTGTGAAGGAAGGTAATAATTACATTATACTCAACATCACAATACGACGATGAACACAACGCATGCAACTCACGCCACAACAAACATAACGACCTAACATGAAAGCACATCAAGCACATGGAAGCAATGTACGACATTCAACCGACGAAGAATAAGAATGACTACCCGCCCGTCCTACCCTGCAATGGTTAGGACCTCGAGGACACATAAGAAACACTCAAGCCCAGGTTCCCATCGATTTTGACCATTTAAGGTCTCAAGCCTGGCGACTGTTCTGAGGAACAAGGAGGTGTCTACTTCCCAAAAATCAAGTCCAACATCAACTAGATCAATCAATCAATCATAATCATTAGTTAATCATGGAGCAAGGGTAATCATTATCTTTATCAATCATACATCAACATTTAACTTATGGCACCCGTGATACCAATTTCTAACAACCATTCATCAACATTAAAATATTTGTTGTGCGCAAGAGTAAACAAGCTCTAGAACAATCACATGTCAACTTAATTAATGGCGCAAGAGAAAAATAGTTACTAAATCATTCATATATCGACACAACTTCATGACGCAATATTAATTAACAACTTATTCAAGACACAAGAGTGGTCAACATTAAATTTAAGGATGCAAGAGAAAGTAAGTACTTCGTCAATTATACAATGACAAGGGTTGAGCCGCAAGTGTAATCAATTTATTTTTATGGTGCAAAAGAGAACATAGATGTTAATTCGAGGTGCGCTACGATTGTAATACAACATACCTCACATCGTTCAATGATGCAAGAGTAATTATCATTATTCATAGAAAAAGAAAAATAATCATAAGACCCATCACACATCATTGAACATTTTAAGCATTAATTATTGTACATGTTGCACCTCAAATTAAGTAGTAAAATTTAATAAGTTTCGAACCACCATAGTCCAGTACTTGAATCGATGACTGAGGGAATATCAGGATGATTAATAACTACCAAGTCTATCCATAAAAATTGGAGAATCAATCCATAATGAAGAATTTATTTAAAAGTTTCGAGGCTAGCCTGCAAGTCCATACATAAGGGTCTTGGTGAAGAATAAGTTCTTAAAGATAAAATGGGAACTTATGCAGGCTCCGCAAGTTTCGCTACAAGAATTTAGGAGGCCCCAAAGGATATACACAAGAAATAAAAACTAGTCGACATAAATTGCACCCTTCCACGATGAAATGCAACACATCGCAAAGATTGCAGACTTAACCATGGGTAAAATGGTACTTATAAGGGTTGGTTTAATCCATTAATACACAATTTTCATTGAATTCTTAATTGATAGAAATGTTAAGTTTTTCCAATTCTAAAAACTCACACCATGAGGGTAGGGTTTTAGCTACTATTTAAATTATATTCCCCACAAATAGAATCCCTTTTTCCTTTATATAAATTAAATAAAACAATTTTATTCTCAACATACGGGTATTACACGTTACCTAAAGGGTGTCTAAAAGAAGAATTGGCCTAGCTGTCTGTCATTACAACAAGAGAGGGTTGTCATTGAGCTTGGGTATCATTTAATTTGATTATTAAATGATGTAAGGTAAGGGCCCAAGGTTTAATCATTGTCCAGAAATGATTTAGTCAAGCGAGGTAAGAAAAATGCATGCATCCCAATGCTTGTTGATTAATGCCTATCCAATTCTCCTATGAAATATACAAATTGGTAGAGCTGGATTCGCCAGCTAGGAGTATAGAATAATTAAAATACATAGTAAACTTTCTAGGGTAACGGAGAGTAAAATAAGCAGTTTGTTGTGCAACACTCATCAGAAGGAAATTGAAATACTGTCAGAAGTAATAATAGATTCGTTGTGCCTAACTGTCAAATCTCTTCAAATATACTTTCACTCAGGAAGTTGCAAGGTAAAAAGAATATAAAAAAATGCTCAAAAGAATTCACCCAGGTGTAAATTCATTGAGTTTTTAATATAATCAATTCGCTGAGTTTTTTTTGTAAGAAATTGCAGACCAAGCATTCAATTAATTTTCCATTCCAGTATACCGTTATATCGCAGACAAAAACAAAGAACGCTTGTCCAAATTGGTGTACCCAAAAATGCAGGCTTAGAATATTTAATTTTTTTATTTTAATTTTTTTTTCATTTCCAGGTTGCCAAACCAATGAAGACGTAAAATCAATAAGTTGGTCCAATGCCAAAATACGAATGAAAAATGTAGGCATGAGGTTAATTCATTTTTCCAACCAGAATACCCATACAATGAAGACAACAGTGAGAGAATGCAAGGACCCAATGGATAACTCATCGAAAGGATCACCGAGGTTCTATCAATCGAGGCACAGAAAATAAACAACAAGGAAGCAAGATAATCCCACCGCCAAGGCCATACTGAAGGATGCAAGTCAAAAAATCAGGCAAGGACATCCATAGAGGTAGATGGCTGAAAGGCTCACCTTTGCTTAACCATCCTCGCACATGAAAGAAGGGCATTGAGATCCATATGTATCTTAACGCTAAGGTGACGACCATAGATCAGGCTCCTAGCCAACTACTCAGGCAAGGACTGGTGAGCTAGGGACGAAGGATAAACAACCTCAAGGTCACAATCAACACACAAGGTGGTCATGACATGCGAGGAAACAAGGCCATAGGAGACGACAACCAATGAGCTAGGCTAAGAAAAATTTCAGATATCAATCTAATCATCCAATCTACTTACATAAACAACATGCATATCCAATCATAAAACCTACAACAATTTACCATTCAAATGAAGAAAATGTATTGTTTCCTATTCGCTCGCTCTGAATGACTTCCCGTGTGCTTCATGCAGCTCCCGCTCATCGACCATCGAGACTTCACCGATACCTCCCAGCCAATGCTAGGGGTACTCTTCTTCCCCCTTAGCCCCCCAAGCCGCAAAGGGGTCACACACACCATCCAAATATTTCGTCTAGTTCCCATCTCACCTCGCAATGCCGAGCTACCACTCCTCTCCGAGCTGGGTATCCCAAATCCAACAAGTAAATCAATCAAGTCGATATTTCTACAATGTAACATTACACAAATAGAAGATGATCCTTCCTCCTTCTCCTTCCTTCATTATATAGAATTTCCCACTCTTCTCTTTCCTAAAATCTCATTTAATTATAGTTTTAAAAATAAATTCCTAAAATTTCCTCATCGTACAAGTGTCACCCATCCCCTACATTCCTCCATTATTTAATTTCTTTAATTAATTAATTATCTTATTTCTCTCACCCACCTAGAGTTACTCCTAGAATCACTCCTACGTGTCCC
Source organism: Picea engelmannii (assembly GCA_009831015.1). Taxonomy (NCBI): domain Eukaryota; kingdom Viridiplantae; phylum Streptophyta; class Pinopsida; order Pinales; family Pinaceae; genus Picea; species Picea engelmannii. The sequence goes on from ML788648.1 coordinate 98,604, forward strand.
CAAATTCCCTTACCGGTTTTAAAGGATTTCCCTATTATGAAGTTGCTAATTCAGTTTAAAATCATAAGGCTCTTAAATGGTAGATTCTTTACTAAGTTGACTTCCCACTTTTTCCCTTAAGTTCTGTTTTCCGTTTTTATGTTCCCTCTTTTCCCTAGTTTCCTTTTTTTTTTTTTTTCCCTTCTTTCCCCCTTTTTACTTAGAACTCAAAAAGGCAGGTGTGGAATTTAACCCCTTTTTCCTTTTATCATTAAATTACTATATTTTAAAATTATCAAAAGGTAAAACAATTAATTCCCTCTTTACATTTTATAACCACAGATTTTATTATTTTTTTTTTGAATAAATTAGTTTCTTACTCCCTTCATGTTACAAGATTTTATGAAGATCATAATTATTATTTAAGTTGTTTTTATTTTAATTATTATTATTTTTTTTAAAGGTAGCCTAAATTTTACCACTAGCGTAATTTAGACTTAGACCTTAGATTTTGTACTGGGTGAAAATTAATTAGGGATTTTTTTTTTTTAAATTACTTAACACTCTATTTGTGTTAGGGCCATCTAGATTCATCCCTCTATCATCAACAATGTGACGTGCCCTTCAGGACGCACTAGGTGCTCCAAGGGTGCCACTCGCCTCATCTGTTCCTTTGCATGATATTCCCTTCAGGACGCACTACGTGCTCCAAGGGTGGAACTCGCCTCTTGACTGATTGGTAGACATCAATAACCCCTAGAGTCAACACTCTGCTAGGTGAATTTGTGGGAGACTAAGGGTCTCTAAGGAATAAGGCCCCTGTCTTATTGCACGCCCCTTAGAATCATCGTGAGCGACTGTCGCAGTCTACGATCATGAAATTGTGGGTCCTCTCGAACTAGGTAATCGTTAACCTACAGTTCAAGCCATGGCAAGAGTGCTAGTAGGTTGTGGTAGGGCTTTTGTCCACACCTCTCCCTCAACATCTCTGGTAGTCATGTGTGACCCCTTTACTCCATATGTGAGTTGGTCGGCAAGCTATCATCAGCCTGCATCATCAACAAATCATGTGAGAACATATCCACATCATATCATCTAGTCAGATGCGCTAATATCACAGTAAAACAATCAAACCCCAATGGAACACTCCCTGACTTGATCTGGAGTCCAAGGGTTTTCATTGATGCCTCTGCATCCTCAAGGTCCAAAACCCTACACACTCAGTAAAACCAAGTCAAATAACACCTATCTATGTCAATGTAGTAAAACAACATGTCATCTATCCATAACGCAACATAATCAAAGTCAAAAATTTTAATAGCATAATAATCCGGATCACTTGCAAGAAAGCGTCCTCAAAGAATAAGTTCGCTCAGTGCCCCAGAGCGGGATGTTACATACACCCCCTCTTGGTATAAACTTTGTCCTGAAGTTTCACAGTATATATGCCGAAATAAAGTGTATCAGAGTATCATATGTCTATCTATCAAACAAAACTGGAAACTACTGGCGCATATCATATGCGTCCTGCCAGGTCACCGAGTGCAGACTATAATTGTCCCACTAGACCTTGATCTGATCTACCATTCGATGTCATAAATGTCGAACACGATGATCTAAGATGTGGATCAACTCAGCTGTGAGTGACCCCTCATCCGACACCCACCAGGTGCTCAAGTCAAAAAATGTGTAGGATCACTAAACAAAATGTCTCAAACGGAGACATGAAATACATCGTGCAAAACACCTCAAGAATTAGGCAAGGCTAGTCAATAGGCCACGAGCCTCTCCTTTCCATGATATCGTAGGTTACCATGAACCTAGGAGTTAGTTTATCCCCTTTTTCCTACTGGATCGAACTCTTATGCAGTTTTAACTGCAAGAATACTCGATCGCCACATCGTAACTATGGTCAACATGATGCACATCGACATAACTCTTTTGTCGATCCTGCACTTCCTATATCCTTTGTCTTAGCTTGCATTTAAACTACCATTTCTTGGATTTCTTTCATTCCCACTATGACCCTATCCTCAACCCGATCCCAACTCAAAGTCGTCTAACACACTCGCCTGTAAAGAAACTCGAAAGGTGCCATTTTAAGGGTTCTCTGGTAACTGTTGTTGTAAGCGAACTCTACTAGTGGAAAGAATTCTTCCCAATGCTTTTGTTTGTCCATCACGTACCTATGCAACACGTCCTCCAAGGTCTGGTTTGTCCGTTCAGTCTGCCCATCAGTCTCCGGGTGATACACAGTACTAAAGTTAAGTTGGGTTCCCAAGGCCTCTTGGAAACACATCCAAAATCGTCCAGTAAACATCGATCCTCAATCGGACATAATCCTCTTAGGCACGCCATGCAGCCTCACAATCTCACTGATGAAAACTCTAGCTATGTCAGGTGCCTAATATGTCGTACACACAGGAATAAAGTGATCACTCTTGATCAGAGTGTCTACTACTACGAAAATCGAGTCATGTCTCCTTGCCGTCAGTGGCAATCCAGCAATAAAATCCATCGAAATAACCTTCCATTTTGATTCTGGAATAGCGTGCAGTTGTAGTAATCCTATTGGGTGTCTATGTTCAGCCTTTACCTACTGGCATTCTAGACATTTGGCCAAATAGTTGACTATGTCTGCCTTCATTCCTTTCCAGAAGAATAAGGGTTTAAGGTTTGCCCTCATCTTGGTGACTCTCGGATGAGCCATGTATACTTCTCTATGAGCCTCGCTTGGGATCAACATCCTCAACTCATCATTTGGTGGTACGTAAATATGACCTTTAAACCTCAATAAACCATCGCTATCAAATGAAAATCCCTCAAATCGTGGTACCATCATTGTGTTTTCTCTTATAAAACCCTCGACCTCCTTGTACCAGTCATCGTCACGCTATAAAGTTAAAATCTTTTCACGTAGATTCTTCTAAAGAGGCAACACCGAAACGATGCATGGTCTCCGACACAATGCATCTACCACTCGGTTCATTGTTCCCTTTATGTAAGTAATTTCAAAGTCGTACTCATTAAGAAATTCTGACCAACATTGTTTTCGCACGTTCAGGTCCACAGTGGTTAGTATTTAGTTCAAATTTTCATCCAACAAGGTAGTGTCTCCAAACCTTCAAGGCATAAATGATGCCTAACAATTACAAATCGTGTGTCGCGTAGTTCTCCTCATGCCTTCTCAGTTTCCTCAAGATGTAAGCAATCATGCATCTGTCTTGCATCAAGAATCCGCTTAAGCCTTCCTTTGATGCGTCAGTGCATACCAAGAAGTCCGTGTCCATGTCAGGGACCTTTAATATTGCTTTTGTTGTCAACAACTCCTTGAGCCTCCGAAATGCTTCCTCGCATTTCTCGGTCCAAACAAACTTCTTGTTTTTCTTCTGCAATTCTGTGATTTGATTTGCTATCTTCAAAAATCCCTCGATGAACCGTCGATAGTATCCTGCTAAACCCATGAAGCTACCCACTTCCATGACATTCATCGGTGCAGACCATTCCATGATAGCCTCAACCTTTGTTGGATCCACGATGATGCTTTGGCCGGAGATGACATGCCCTAAGTAGTGAATCCTTGATTGATAAAAAGAGCATTTGGATAACTTCCCATACAGTTTATTCTCTCTCAGACAATGTAGTACCAAGAGCAAGTGCTCATCATGCTCCTGTGTCGTCCAAGAGTAGATCAAAATACCGTTAATGAATACTTGTATGAACTTGTCCAAGTACTCGCGGAACACCCCATTCATCAAACTCATAAATACCCCTAGGGAATTTGTCAGTCGAAATGGTAAAATAGTAAACTCGTAATGTCCAAACCTCATCTTAAAGGCAGTCTTAGGGACATCATCCTCCTTGATCCATAATTGGTGATATCTCGATCGCCAATCGATCGTGGAGAACACCGTTGCACCCTTCATTTGATTGAATAGATCATCGATCCTCGACAACCGATATTGATTCTTGATCATGGCCTTGTTCAATTGACGATAGTCAATGTAGAGCCACCATGACCCTTCCTTCTTTTTTATGAAAATAACAGGTGCACCCTACGGTGACACACTAGGACGTATCAGTCCCAGGTCCACCAATTCCTTCAGTTACATTCTCAACTCCTGTAACTCCGGGGTTGACATCCGATAAGGCATTCTAGCCATCGGTTCATTTCTTGGTTTTAGGTCTATAGTAAGCACCAATTCGCTCTCCAGCGGCATCCCAGGTAACTCCTCTAGAGGTATGTCCGCAAAATCTCTCACCACCGGAAGGTGTTCTAAACCTTCCACTATTCCCTTCTAGTTTAATGAAAGGATCACTCAAAGCTTGCACCCCTTGCGCATGCTCTTCCATAGCTACAAGGAAGAGATGAACCTCAGGGAAACTCCTTGGTTCTGTCCTACAATCACACGTCTTTGTCCCTCATCATCGACCCATCTCAATTGTTTCATATTGTAGTTGAGTATAGCCTCATGCGATTCCAACTAGTCCATACCGATCATGACATCATAAGATCCTAAGATCGTGATGTACAGGTTGGCCCTTGTGAAAAACTCTCCCAGGTTAAGGACACAACCAGTAACCTTTCCTCCAACCTTCTGTTTGGATTCCAAAGCCATCTCTACAAAGCTAAACTTGTCATATTTGACTGCCTTTACCTTAATCCTTTTTAGTGCTGCACCAGAAATGAAGCTCTCGGTAGCACCAGAATCTATCAAAATACTAAGTGTTTGGCCTGTGACGGTACCTGTCGTCTCGAGAACAGTTGACTGATTCTCTACCTGGTGGTTATTTACCACTACATGAATTCGATGGGCCTTGCCCATATCTCCCACAGTAGTGGGTCCCGCTGATCCCGACGCTCTAGTCCTCTCCACCAAGCAGTCACAGTGGTAGTGTGGCTCCCCACACGTCCAACACCCCTTCTTCGGTCTAGTACTCCTGGTACCCGAAATTGAGGATGAATTCTAACAATAAGGCCAAACTCAAAATTCCTGACCTTAAGTTTCTAGGTAACTTGGTGCAGAGCATAACGAAGCAGCTCCAAAATAGGCCTCGTACTCAGGCACCGTGTGACTACCTCATCGCAAGGCATCGAACTCATTGAGTTTATGGTCAACGAATTCCTTAGAAACTTACCTCTCCTGGAATCGTTCCTCGAACAACTCCCATGACACATCGTCGATGACCATGTTCAAATGTGGTAGGAGCGTCTTCCGCCATAGAAGATCGCTCCTCTTCAGTTGGAAGACCTCCATGAAGACCTTACAATTGGAGGTCGTAAGTGTGGTGTGTGAAGCACACCGCCCTTCTGTACATTTGTGCCTCGATGGCACAGTTGTTCATGACACTCGTGGACTCGAGAATTCAACTGTCTCGAATTCTCGGTGGAAGATAAAGGTACTAGCTAGGGCACACTGTGGATCCTCACAGGTATAGGTGCCCTTGCCTCAACTCAGTACCGATGGTGAATCAAGTCCCTTTGATAAAAACTGAAAGGGCCTTGCCTAACCATCATCTCCCTTACAACTAGTGAATCTAGGCCAAGAACTTATGCTTCCCCCTTGGGGGTTCGAATCCAAGGGTGCGAGAACTTCTAGAGGCGTCGCACCTCCTTCCATGGCACCACATCGTGAACCTTTGAGGCTTCCTCTAAATGCGATCCTGTAGGGACACACTAAGGTTTTCAATTAATACAAGGGTTAAAACTCATGGGTTATTGCAGTGGAAATCCTGGTGATCCACAGTCGCAGGGTTGAACCCACTCTGATACCATATGTAACGAACCTAGTCGTTATGACAACAAGCCTCACATAACAAGTGAATTTTTTTTTTTTTTTTTTNGAAGGGAATAATGAAATTATTCTCAACATCGCAACACGATGACAAACAAAATGCATGCAACTCACGCCACAACAAACATAATGACCTAACATGAAATCACATCAAGCACCTGGAAACAATGTACGACATTCAACCGACAAAGAATAAGAATGACTACCCATCTGTCCTACCCTGCAATGGTTAAGACCTCCAGGACACATAAGCAATGCTCAAGCCCAGGTTCCCATCAATTTTGACCATTTAAGGTCTTAAGGCTGGCGACTGTTTTGAGGAACAAGGAGGTGTCTACTTCCCACTAAAAATCAAGTCCAACATAGACTAGATCAATCAATCAATCATAATAATTAGTTAATCATGGATAAAGGGTAATCATTATCTTTATCAATCGTACATCAACTTTTAACTTATGGTTCCTGTGATACCAATTTCTAACAACCATTCGTCAACATTAAAATATTTTTTGTGCCTGAGAGTAAACAAGCTCTAGAACAATCACCTGTCAACTTAATTAATGGCACAATAGAAAAATAGTTACTAAATCATTCATATATCCACACAACTTCATGACGCAAGATTAATTAACAACTTATTCAAGACGCAAGAGTGATCAACATTAAATTTAAGGATGCAAGAGAAAGTAAGTACTTCGTCAATTATACAATGACAAGGGTTGAGCCGCAAGTGTAATCACTTTATTTTTATGGCACAAAAGCGAACACCGATGTTAATTCAAGGTGTGCTACAATTCTAATACACCATACCTCACATCATTCAATGGCACAAGAGTAATTATCATTATTCATGGAAAAAGGAAAATAATCATAAGACCCATCACACACCATTGAACATATTAAGAATTAATTATTGAACATGTTGCACCTCAAATTAAGCAGTAAAATTTAATAAGTTTCAAACCACCATAGTCCAGTGCTTGAATCAATGACTGAGGGCATATCAGGATGATTAATAACTACCAAGTCTATCCATAAAAATTCAAGGAGAATCAATCCATAATGAAGAATTTATTTAAAAGTTTCAAGGCTATCCTGCAAGTCCATACATAAGGGTTTTGGTGAAGAATAAGTTCTTAAAGATAAAAGGGGAACTTAAGCAGGCTCCTCAAGTTTCGCTAGAAGAATTTAGGAGGCCCCAAAGGATATACACAAGAAAAAAAAACTAGTCGGCATAAAGCGCACCCTTCCACGATGAAATGCAACACATCGCAAAGATTGCAGACTTAACCATGGGTAAAATGGTACTTATAAGGGTTGGTTTAATCCATTAATACACAATTCTCATCGAATTCTTAATTGATAGAAATGTTAAGTTTTTCCAATTCTAAAAACTCACACCACAAGTGTAGGGTTTTAGCTACTATTTAAATTATATTCCCCACAAACAAAATCCCTTTTTCCTTGATATAAATTAAATAAAACAAGTTTATTCTCAACATATGGGTAATACATGTTACCTAAACTAAGGGTGTCTAAAAGAAGAATTGGCCCAGTTGTCTGTCATTACAATAAGGGAGGGTTTTCATCGAGCCTGAGTATCCAATGCATAGGACAAAGAGAGACCACATCCAAGTCGCAAGGCAATGAGCACAAAAAATCAAGCCAGTGTGCCCAGGGCCAAACCACGGAGAGGAAGTCCCACGAGGCACCATAAATATTGCACTACAAAGAATGCCCTGCATTGATGTCGAGGGCGAAGGAAAAACCACGTTGAGGTTACTTCCCCCCATTCGACGCAGATGTTGATGTCAGGCATTCACTAGGGATGTGTCTCGCCGAGGGTCACAAATTGAAAAGGTTAACTCTCATAGGATGATGATAGGGTTCACTAGCAAGAAAGGTGGTGACGCAGAGCCTTAGGGCTCTCCTCTAACTCAGGGATAAACGTATAACAACCCTAGAAAAAAATCATTGAGCATAATCTAAGAACTAAATATAAATAGGTAAAATCAGTGAAGGAAGGGGGTTTCAGAGCTCCATCTCTTCCCCAGAAACACAGAGTAAAGATTAGCACAAATCATTGGGTGGAAGCCCCAGAACTTCATGGGGAAAAGATGAAATCATTGGGCGCATTTAAACAAACGCAGAGGTAATAAAAGTTAGTTTACAACCGAGCAACACGGGGAGAACCGGAAACTTTTATTTTATCTTGGCAAAGGGTTAAAGTGAAAAACACAGAGGTACCTATTTTGGCTACTATTAAGGGCACAGTGTCCAAAGAGTTAGCTGTCACACCACCCAAACTCCTATCAGCTCTAAAGTGCACACATACCCCAATTCGCTGGAAGATTATTTAATTGTTGCTTAGGGAAACTAGAGGTAGACTTAAATTCTAACAAATAAAAAGAAACCGTGAAGGTAAACAAAAGTCAATGGTGCATTGTCAGCACACCAATACACCCCTTGATTAAAACGCCTAGATTTAAAGAGCAAAAGTGGAATCTGATTATTAAATGATGTAAGGTAAGGGACCAATGTTTAATCGTTGTCCAGAAATGATTTAGTCAAGTGAGGTAATAAAAACGCATGGCATCCCAATGCTTTTTGATCGATGCCCATCCAATTTTCCTATGAAATATATAGATTGGGAGAGGTGGATTCACCGACCAGGAGTATAGAATAATTAAAATACATAGTAAACCTGCCAGGGTAACAAATCGTAAAATAAACAGTTTGTTGTGCAACACTCATCAGAAGGAAATTAAATTGTTGTCAGAAGTAATAACATATTTTCTGTGCCTAACTGTCAAAGATATTCAAATATACATTCACTCAAGAAGTCGCAAGGTAAAAAGAGTAAAAAAAAATGCTCAAAAGAATTCACCCAGGTGTAAATTCACTGCGTTTTTAATATAATCAATTTGCTGAGGTTTTTTTGTAAGAAATTGCAGACCAATAATTCGATTCATTTTCCATTCCAGTATACCATTATATCAAAGACAAAAACACAGAATGCTTGTCCAAATTGGTGTACCCAAAAACACAGACTTAGAATATTTAATTTTTTTAATTTTTTCTTATTTTTTCATTTCTAGGTTGCCAAATAAATGCAGACAGAAAATCAATAAGTCTATCCAATGCCAGAATACCAATGAAAAATGTAGGCATGAGGTTAATTCATTTTTCCATCCAGAATACTCATACAATGAAGACAACAGTGAGAGAATGCAAGGACCCAATGGATAACTCATCGAAAGGATCACCGGGGTTCTATCAATTGAGGCGTAGAAAATAAACAACAAGGAAGCAAGATAATCCCACCACCAAGGTCGTACTGAAGGACACAAGTCAAACAATCAGGTAAGGACATCCATAGAGTTAGACGGCTGAAAGGTTCTCCTTTGCTTCACCATCCTCACATAGGAAGCCAGGGCGTTGAGTTCCATAGGTATTTTAACGCTAAGGTGATGACCATAGATCAGGCTCCTGGTCGACTGCTCAGGGAAGGACTAGTGAGATAGGGATGAATGATAAACAATCTCAAGGTCACAATCAACACACAGGGCAGTCACGACATGCGAGGAAACAAGGCCATAGGAGACGACAACCAATGAGCTAGGCTAAGAAAAAATTCAGGTATCAATCTAATCATCCAATATACTTTCATAATCAACATGCATATCCAATCATAAAACCTACAACAATCTACCATTCAAATGAAGAAAGTGTACTATTGCCTGTTCTCCCGCTCCGAATGACTTCCTGCATGCTCCGTGCATCTCCCGCTTGCTGACCGTCGAGACTTCACCGGTACCTCCTATCCAATGCTAGAGGTACTCTTCTTCCTCCTTATCCCCTCGAGCCACAAAGGGGCCACACATGCTATCCAGAGATTTCATCTAGCTCCCAGCTTACCTCACAAGGCCGAGCTACCACTTCTCTTCAAGCTGGGTATCCCAACGCCCACAAGTAAATCAATCAAGTCGATATTTATGCAGTGTAACATTACGTAAACAGAAGATGATCCTTCCTCCTTCTCCTTCCTTCATTATATAGAATTTTCCACTCCTCTCTTTCCTAAAATATCATTTAATTAAAGTTTTAAAAATAAATTCCTAAAATTTCCTCTTTGTACAAGTGTCACCCATCCCCTACATTCCTCCATTATTTAATTTCTTTAATTAATTAATTATCTTATTTCCCTCACCCACCTAGAGTTACTCCTAGAATCACTCCTAGGTGTCCCCAAATTCCCTTACCGGTTTTAAAGGCTTTCTCTATTATGAAGTTGTTAATTCAGTTTAAAACTAGAAGACTCTTAAATGGTAGATTCTTAACTAAGTTGACATTCCACTTTCCCCCTTAACTTCCTTTTTCCCTTTTTATGTTACCTCTTTTCCCTAGTTTCCTTTTTTGTTTTTGATTTTCCCTCTTTCCCACTTTTTACTTAGAACTCAAAAAGGTGGGTGTGGAATTTAAGCCCTTTTTCCTTTTATCATTAAATTAGAATATTTTTAAATTATCAAAAGGTAAAACAATTAATTCCATCTTTACATTTTATAACCACAGATTTTATTATTATTTTTTTGAATAAATTAATTTCTTACTCTCTTCATGTTACAAGATTTTATGAAGATCATAATTATCATTTAAGTTGTTTTTATTTTAATTATTATTATTTATTTTTTTATTTTTTTTATTTTTTTTTAAAGGTAGACTAAATTTTACCCCTAGCATAATTTAGACTTAGACCTTAGATTTTGTACTGGGCAACAATTAATTAGGGAAATTGTTTTAAAAATTACTTAACACGTTATTTGTCTTAGGTCCATCTAGGTTCATCCCTCTATCATCAACAACGTGACGTGCCCTTCAGGACGCACTAGGTGCTCCAAGGGTGCCACTCGCCTCATTTGTTTCTTTGCATGATGTTCCTTTCAGGACACACTACGTGCTCCAAGGGTGCCACTCGCCTCTTGACTGATTGGTAGACATCATTAACCCCTGGAGTCAACACTTCGCTAGGTGAACTTGTGGGAGACTAAGGGACTCTAAGGAATAAGTCCCCCACCTTATTGCACACCCCTCAGAATCATCGTGAGTGACTGTCGTAGTCTACCCTCACGTCATCATGGGTCCTCTCAAACTAGGTAATCATTAACATACAGTTCGAGCCATGGTGGGAGTGCTAGTAGGCTGTGGAAGGGCTGTTGTCCACACCTCTTCCTAAACATCTCTGGTAGTCGTGTGTGACCCCTTTACTCCATATGTGAGTCTAGTCGGCAAGCTATCATCAGCCTGCATCATCAACAAATCATGTTAGAACATATCCACATCATATCATCTAGTCAGATGCACTAATATCACAGTAAAACAATCAAACCCCAATGGTACACTCCCTGACTCGATCTAGAGTCCAAGGGGTTCCATTGATGCCTCTGCATCCTCAAGGTCCAAAACCCTGCACACTCAGTAAAACCGAGTCAAATAGCAGTTGTCTATGTCAATGTAGTAAAACAACATGTCATCTACCCATAACGCATCGTAATCAAAGTCAAATGTTTTAATAGCATAATAATCCGGATCACTTGCGAGCAAGTGTCCTCAAAGAATAAGTTTGCTCAGTGCGCCAGAGCGAGATGTTATTGTATGTGATCCTTTTCACATAACATATTTCTTCGCACATTAACCAATGTTTTTTTCCATCATCTTTTCACGTTTCATGGAACAAGGGTAGCTTCAGGGTTCTATCTTGATTCTCCATCGTTGCTCTCAAACAAAATCCTCTAATTTGGTTGTTTGATGCCAAAATACTCGCTAGTAATATAGCTCTTGGTAAAGTGGCATTGGCTTCTCCTGCTTCTTCTCTTGTCTCTCATACTCTATCTCCTTCTACTCTTTCTCCTACTCCAATCGTTTCATTATCTATTGTTATTTCTTCTTGATTAAAAATGCACAAGAGGGGTGATTCAAAAAGGGGTATAATTCCATCTCCTTCTGACATTTCTTATGAGGCAACCTAGAGATTTAACAACTTGTACTTGTGTAAGACCATTTACAGTCACCAATTATTCTCCCACAAAACTAAATAATACTTTTCTCCTTAAAGAATGATCCAATCAGTGCAAACATGCATAATAGAGATCATTATCACTAAAACAATAGGAGCATGAATAACATTATTTTGGAGGTTAATAGCATAATATACATCAAATAATATATCTATATGATAAATGATATATATCTATATATTATGATGAATAATAATTTATACGATATATTAGGTTACGATCCACAAATTATTTTATATGTCAAATCATATTTACATTAATTTTACATTATATCGATATATATTTATATGTCGATATCAACTTTAAGAATATGATCGAGGGTAACATATAGATTGTATCCATATTTTACATGACTCATTGATGGATCATATGTTAGATTAAATTTAGCACTGGCTAGGAATAAAAATTTAAACATACGATGGATCCAAAGTTAAGCAATCCATAATGTTTATAATCCACATCTATCTATGGACTTATTGAGATTGAATATATTACTAAGATAATAGTTCAATATGAAGAGGACGAAAGTATTATAAAGATATGTAATGATTCTTTAATATATATACTTGTTATTTAATTGGTTATCAAAATGAAGAATGTTTAAAAATTCAAGCGGTTTGGGTTGATATTACTAATATATTCCAATCATGAAAACTAAAAGAGAATACAATATCAATATTGACTTCAGCAATGATATAACACAAAAGAATAGGGCATATTGATTTTATCCATATAACACAAAGAAATAGGGAATATTGATTTTAGTGATCTAGAGTAACATATAGATTATATCCATATTTTACATTATCATTGATGGATCATATGTTAGATTAAATTTATCATGACCTAGGAAAATCAAATTAGAGGATGAAAGTATTCACACCATATACAATTGTTCATGAAGATAGATATTTTTTATTTAATCGGTTATCAAAATGAATAATGTTTCAAAATTCAAGAGGTTTGGGTTTATACTATTGATATGTTCCAATGATCGAAACTAAAAGAGAATGCAATATCAATCATTTAATACCTACATTGATTTGATCAATGATATAACACAAAAGAATAAGGCATATTGGTTTCATTCATATAACATAAAACAATAGAGCATATTCATTTTACCGATGATATTAAAAATATTATTTAGAAAAATAATGGAATTGAAATGATTTGAGAAATGATATAACACAACACAATAGGGTGAATTTATTTTAAGCATGGTACACTGAAAAATCATTGAGAAAAATTAGTTATTATTATTTCAAAAATGATATAATGCAAAACAATACAATGCATTGACTTTAGTGATGACATAATGATAAATGATTTAGAAAAAATAGTTGCATTGATTTCAATAATGACATAATGAAAATCAATATGCATTGATTTAAGTGATGATACAATGAAAAATGATTCAACATAATCAAGTAGTTGCATTCATTTTAGCAATGATACAACATAAAACAATATGGTGCATTGATTTTGGTGATAATGATATAACACAAAACAATATGGCATATTGATTGCACTAATGATATTAAAAAAATGATTTAGAGAAAGAATTATAAATGATTTCAACAATGCTATAACAAAAAACAATAGAGTGCAATTATTTTAGAGATGGTACAATGAAAAATTATTTAGAGAAATTAGTTATTATGATTTCAATAATAACATAATGAAAAACAAAGAAGCAATGATTTTAGTGATGACACAATGATAAATAATTTAGAGGAATTACCTACATTGATTTCAATAATTAGATAATGCAAAAAACTATGAATTGATTTAAGTGATAGATACAATGATTTTTTTTTTAGCATATTCAAGTAGTTGTATTGATTTTAACAATGATATAAAACAAAACAATAGGGTGAATTGATTTAACTAACAAAACTATGAAAAATTGTTGAGTGCATTAATTAATTGAAGAAATAATACTAACAAAATTTATCTTGTATATTGATTTCAATATCACTATGAAAAAATATTTAGTACATTAATTAATTTAAGAAATGATAAGAAGTAAATTAATCCTTTATATTGATTTCAAGTGTGAGATACTGCAAATTGTGAAGTGAAATGGATTTAGCACTAATTCCGTGAAAACCAAAATTTCAAAATAGACATATAAGTTGAAGTCCTATACTTTTTTTGGTAAGGTGTAATTTTTCTATTGCTATTTTCAAATTAAAAGCATTATAATACTAATATATATAAAATGTGAAAAACTAGGCCCTAAAACTCTTCAATGTCTCACTTTTACTGCAATATCTCAAGTTAAATATTTCCATGGTCTCCCATTTCAACTTTCATTTCCATATGATTGATATAAAACTATGGGAATGTGTGACTCTTTGTCTAAGGAAAAAGGGGAAGAAGATAGATTGAGATCAACTACTATGTAAAGGGAAAGAAGATTGATTTAGATCATTTGCTATGTAATATATGAGTTATTCAATATATATTGAACTGGTTAATGATATGATGATATGATGTATTATATATGTTATTATTTTGTGACATTGTTATTATTTGGAATCATAATGATGTAAATTTCAAAGTATCAAGTTCATCTTAAACATATACATTTAGATAAATACCATCATCTAAAAATTTCACATTCTTTCCCATGAATGGAACCAATGCAAATCCATATTAACTTCGGATGTGCACCAAGTGAGATCACATTCATTGAGGTGATTACCTTTCTTCATGTTTTTCACTCTAAAATGAGGTTTACCTCGATGAATTTGATCCATGTCGGCACATGATAGAGCCAGAGTTAAGATGGATCTGACCTGGTTTAAGTATCGACTTAGTGATCTTTTAATGGGATTGATATCTTGATTTTTTATGATGATATGAAATAAGTGGTTTTGGTTTCAAATGAAAGTCAATTAATCTTATTTTATTAAAATTTAGATGTTATCATTAAATCTTAATCATTGTATTTCCTAGTTTTCACTCCTTTTAAAATATCTAGTTACTTTAGGAAGTTAGAATTGAAATTTCATGATTAAATGAACCTCATTTGTTGTTTTGGATGTCATGGAATAAAGACATTTATTTAGAGAATTTTCCCATTAGTAGAGAGGATGTGAGTTTGGTTTGGAGGATAAGTTGGTTTGGCCATTTGATGTTGAACTATTGTCTCATACAAGAAAATGAAACTTGATTTTATTTATCCAAGAGTAACTAGTTTAAGCTCTTTGAATTTATCTTCCTTAGAGTTTTCAAATATTTGGACTATAAAGAATGAAATTTGAAATATTACAATATTGGTACTTTAACAATGTATCTTCATTACAGTTTGTTTATATTTGAACTCTAAAAAAATGAATTTTTTATTTAGTAATGATACTTACTCTTCAAGATGAAACCCACTATGCCTAATTTCTAAGATTTAATAATCCAAAATTATAATGAATTGTTGTAACATATCACTCATGTGAGCACATGATATTGACTTATTCTTTGAGGAAATTTGCATGCAAATGATCTGGTTATAGTATATGGTTATCTGTTTCTCTTATGGATTCTTATGATGATGTTGATGGATTATGATTTATGTTGTTTGATATCTATGTATTGACAGATGCTATTGACGAGTTTCCCCTGAGTGTGCAGTAAAATTGGCAGATTGAGGATGTCGATGGAATCATTGGACCTCCTTAGCATCCAGGTTGAGTCAGGGAGTGGATTGTATTGGTTTGAGTATTTCATTTATGCATATGTGGCATATCATCGATTATATTATGATGTTGTTTATGTACCATTGACACTGTTTCATTGATGGATGTAGGTTGATGATTGATTGCTAATATGAATCACATAAGGAGTAAAGGGGCCATGTACAAAAACTAGATACTGAGGGAGTAAAGGGGCCATTCCATGACACAACCTACTAGCACTCCCACCATGGCTCAAATTGTAGGTTAACGATTACCTAGTTCAAGAGGTTCACGATGTTGTGAGGGACGACTGAGGGAGTGGCTCACACAGATTCTAATGGGTGCGCAATAATGAAGGGTTCTTATTCCTTCGAATCCCTTAGTCTCTCAAAATTCACTCGAATGGAGTGCTAACTCGAGGGGTTGGACAACTACCAAAGCTAGTCAAAGGAGAGTGGCACCCTTGGAACACATAGTCCATCTTGAAGGGCACGTTGTGTAATCATAAATTGAATCAAAGGCGAGTGGCACACTTGTAGCATGGAGGGCATCTTGAAGGGAACGCGGTGTTATTAAAAATTGAGTCAATGAAACTGGCTTGGAAATTAAGAATGGAAATTATTAATTTTAGAATCCCTATAAGAGTCTAAGCCTTTGCAATTAAAAAATTAATTAAGCCTAAGTCTAATTTAGTAAGAAGACCAAAAATAAATTTGCAAATTAAATATGAGGAGATGATGTAAACAAAATTAAGAATTCAAGGTAAACAAAATAAATCTATAGATTGATATAATACACATATGTTGAAGTAATTACCAAATTGGAATTTAAGGTAAGAATGGAAGAGAGCTAAAGGAATGGGTATGCATAGATATAAATCTAGAGTCTAGTTAACACTAGTCTAACTAATAGAAGATTCCTATTTTAACTCAACTCATTTTTAGAAAGGCATCAGTCATTAATTGGAAATAAATGGAATAATAGAGACATCTAGGAGTGAATTAAGAAGCGTTTTTAGGATGGGCGAGGAAAATTATATTTTAATAAAATAAAATGTGGATTTAATTGTGAAAATTGGTGAAAGGGTGACAAGTGTATGGTGGAGATAAATTCTAAATTATTTTAATTAAAATTTTAACTAATTGTGCAAGTGTGGAAAAATTGTATAAAACAAATGGATGAGTTGAGAGATGGATTAGACTGGTTATGAGTAAAGTTACACTACATAATTTTGAATGGTTTTTCTTGTGAGAGTTGGGATACACATCTTGGGAGAGAGTGGTGGCTCTACCTTGCAAGACGAGCTGAGAGCTAGAGGATTTCTAGTTGTGTGTGTGTGTAGCCCCATTGAGGCTTGGGGGCCTAAGGGGGAAGAATAGTACCCTTAGAATTGGCTAGGAGGTACCAGTGAGGTATCATCGATTAGCCAACAAAAGGTCGAAGGAAACACCATCACTGAAGCACATCTTCGATCTCTTCGTCATAGGCTATGGTATTTGATTGTATGATATTATTGATTTATAGCTATATTATTGTAAATTCGAATGTATGTAATGGAGTTGATCTTGATGAGTAGTAGGCTTAAAACTCTGCATATTTATATATGATCATGGTG
This sequence comes from Picea engelmannii, assembly GCA_009831015.1. Taxonomy (NCBI): domain Eukaryota; kingdom Viridiplantae; phylum Streptophyta; class Pinopsida; order Pinales; family Pinaceae; genus Picea; species Picea engelmannii. Next base: position 115,744 of record ML788648.1, read on the forward strand.
TAAGAAAAAGGGAGTATTGTTACCTTTCATTTTAGATCGTCTCTTGACACTATGCATTATGAAACTAAGTTAATGTCCATTAATTAAGGGTTTATCACTATCTAAGAAAATGGTCATTGTATTTTCATATTGATCATGGACCTTCTAGATGCATGCCATAATCCCTCTTGCATGTCATTTAGTGATTGAATGGAGATTCTAGAAAATCTGATCCTTCCTTTACTGACTTCACTACAGAATTAATTCCACTACGATATTTTATGGATTGACTCATGTAATAGAGAATTTAAAAGCACATCTTTATTATGAACTGTAAATACATTTCAGTGCTTGTGATTTTAGGGATGGATTCCTTGAGTGATATCGTTGGTGCCTCGTGAGGATTTTGAGTTTATTGCAATCACCTATATTACTCTCTGCGTTCCATTAAAAATCTCTCATCAAATGGAACTACGGGTGATTCTTAAAGGTAGACAATTGATTCAATGGTTTTTGGTTCCACTTCTACCCCAGCTTTCTTTGTCCAATGGTTCTTATTGACGCGGGACATTGAAATATTAATGCGCTTTTATTTAAACATGAAGTGAAATCTTACATGTGCTCGACTGTACCAATCAATCCACTTAAAACAACAAACACTAGGTACTAACTAACCAACATAACTAACTAACTAAGGACCATCCAGTGCATTACAATGCTTAAACATAGGGTTCTTTCTTTATACAATAGACGTTAGTAGAAATATGCACATGGGAAAATCTTAGCTCCAAGAGCATACTAAATAAAATAATTAATCTTAATTAGTTGGACACAGAAAAACTTGAACTTTAACTCATACCATGAGCAACGATGTTCCCGCACTCAACGTTGCCTGATAATCTCTCAACATTCCAAAAAAAAAAATCCCTGCGATCTTACCCTCTGCGTTTCCTTCCTTCCTTAACCCTGTTTTTTTTCTTCCTTCACCTTTGGTTGCATGTGTTTTCTCTATGAATGGCCTAGGGTTGCATGAATTTTCTCTACAAATAGCCTGGGGTTCCATGCATTTTTTTTCTGCGAATGGCCTGGAATTGCATTCGATTTTTGTGGGGTACACCTCAGCACCTAGTGCGCAAGCACTGCCCAACGACTGTCATGTTAAGTATGACTACAGGTAAGTGCAGTTCTCTTGGAGTCTTGTTTGGATACAATTCCTCTTTTAACGGTTCTCCACCACACGATGGCTTTCTGGCATCACTACTTGCTCCTTTAACCCACGGATTTAGACATGGTGCTATTGATGACCTTCGGTGGTTGGTTCTATGCATGCCTTGTAAAATAATGTAACAAAAAACCTTGAGTGTTCAGTAACTGACTCATCAATGAGTGGGGAGGAGTGGAATTTAACAATGCTGCAAGGATGAAGATTGGCGGTCACTTTTTCTAAAAATAGACTATTTTACAAGCTCCTTGAGACTCCCTTCTAGGAAGATTTATTAAATTATTTATTGGCATTTAGGGATCCCACAAATTCCATTTAGATTCATAGAGTATAAAATGGTGCTCAAAGTCATATAGGGGACAAAGATGATCCTAATTTAAATGAATAATCTATCGTTCAACCCCCATACCTAATTTTACATTAATTAATGAATTGATAAGTTCTCAATCTAGCTAGAAATTAGGTTACTCCTTAATTAATTTTACTTGGGATTGATTCGAGCGCTTACCTATAGATAATTCCATGGGCCCGAGAGACCCTCACTTAATACATGTTATGTTGATCTCAAATTAATGATTGAAATATTCGTGGTGCTATAATAAATTAATTCAAGTTGTTATGGAATAATAACACATGGTCATTATGTATTCTTACTTCAAGTCATTAGTTATGAAATTTAATCAGTTAATTTACTTTTATCAAGAGGTTCTCATGATATACTGAGTTATTATTCATTGGAGTAAGTTGGTTAACTCATCTGATGTATGATAATTTAGTGTTAAGGTTTTTATAAATGGTTGTAACACCCCGCTCTTGCGCACTGAATGAACGTATTTTTTGAGGACACTTGCTCGCAAGTGATCTAGATTATTATACTATTAAAAAATTGATTTTGCTTATGAGGTGTTATGGGTTGATGACATGTTGTTTTATTGCGTTGACATAGACAGGTGCTATTGACTCAGTTTTACTGAGTGTGCAGGATTTTGGACCTCGAGGATGCAGAGGCATCGATGGAACCCCTTGGACTTTGGAACGAGTCGGGGAGTAAACTATTGGGGTTTGATTGTTTTATATGTGGTATTAGTGCATCAAATTAGATGATATTATTATGGATATATCTTTGACATGACTCGTTGATGATGCAGGTTGATGATAGCTTGTCGACCAGACTCACATGTGGAGTAGAGGAGTCATGCAGGAATACTAGAGATGTTGAGGGAGAGGCGTGGACATAAGCCTTGCAATATCCTACTAGCACTCCTATCGTGGCTCGAACTATAGGTTAATGGTTACCTACTTCTAGAGGACCCATGATGTCGTGAGGGAAGAATACAACAATCGCTCACGATGATTCTAAGAGGAATGCAATAAGGCAGGGGTCTTATTCCTTAGAGACCCTTACTCTCCCACAAGGTCACCTGGCAGAGTATTGACTCTAGGGGTTTTTGATGTCTACCAAGTCATTCAAGAGGCGAGTGACACCCTTGGAGCACATGGTGCATATTGAAGGGAACATCGTTTAAGAAAAATAGAAAGAGGTGAGTGGCACCCTTGGAGCATGTAGTGCGTCCTAAAGGGCACATCACGCAAGAGAAACAAAAAGAGGTGAGTGGTACCCTTGGAGAACCTAGTGCGTATTGAAGGGTACATGGCATTTTTATTTAATAATTGGATAAACCTAGATGGTTTTAGGATGAATAATGTGTTAAGGAATATTTAAAACCTTTCCCCTAATAAAGTGTCACCTAGCCTAGGAAAATAAAGTTTAGGTCTAACTTTTACGAGTGGTAAAATTTTATCTATTTATTTAGAAAACTAAAACTAACTAACTAACTATATATATATATATATATATAATAATGATAATATTCATTAATCTTGTGACAAGAAGGGGGTAAGCAATTAAATTGGTTTGTAAAAATCTTTTGGGATAAAATTTAAAAAGGGGAAATAATTTGTTTACTATATTATGCTAATTAAAAAATTATTCATTAAATAGAAAAAGGGGAAAGAGGTAAATCTAGAATAATTAGGAAACTAGGAAAAAGAGAGAAACATAAAAAGAAAGGGGAAACACTAGGAAAAAGACGATAGTCCAACTTAGTATGGTATCTACCATTTAAGAACTTTCTAATTTAAACTCCACTAGTAAATTAATAAGGGGGAAAGTCATTAAAACTTGTAAGGGGATATGGGGACACCTAGGATAAATTCTAGGAGTTCCTTCAGGTGAGTGAGGGAAATAGGGGTAATTAATTAATTAATGAAATCAATTTATGGAGGAATGAAGGGGATGGGTGACACTTGTACGCGGAGGATTTTTATGAATTAATTTATTAAACATTAAACAAAAGGGAATTTTGGGAAAGTAAGGGACCTCAAAACACTATATAATGGTGGGAGGAAAATGATGAAGGATATCTTCTGTTTGCGTATCATTACGTTGCAAAAATTTATACTTGACTAACTTAGCTTGTGGGAGTTGGGATACCCATCTCAGTGAGGAGTGGCAGCTCAGCATTGCGAGGCGAGCTGGGAGCTAGCTAATTCTCTGGTTAGTGTGTGTGGCCCCTTTGCAGTTCGGGGGGCTAAGGGGGAAGAAGAGTACTCCTAGCGTTGGCTAGGAGGTATCGGTGAAGTCTCAATGGTTGGCAAGAGGGAGTTGCATAGAGCGCACTAGACATCAACTCAGAGCGGACGATTGGAAAATAGTATGTTTCATTTATTGTTGCATGGTGGATTGTTAGTATGGTTTATGCTTTTAGATCTACATGTTTATTTGGGTACGGAAAATGATTGTCTTAGCATTCTAGTTGATGACTGAAATTTGTCCCATAGCCATTCGATGGATGTTGAATTTTCCATGGCCTTCAATCCCTGCCTGCCTTGACTGTCCTTTGGTATATTGATTTGGGATGATTACGATTATTTTTTCCTTGTGTCCCTATCTCATCAGTCCTCACCTGAGCAGTCGGCAAGGATTCTGATCTACGGTCATCGCTTCGGCGTTAATAGATCATTAATAGATCTATGGATCTTAACGCCCTATTCTTATGTGCATGCATGATGAGCGAAGGATGTTCCTGTAAGTTTTCTGCCTCCGTTGTTGTCCTTGGTTGATTGTGGTCTTGCACCTTGATGGGTTTAATTAGCCTTGCAAAATTTGATTCATGGTGAAGTTTTATTTTAGCTCATCGTTGCTATATTTCATTGTTGTCTCGTCCTATACCTCGTTTTTATATCTTGCTTGATTTTACCTGCGTTTCTATATTTCGTCTTGTTACCTGGTGATTGCTACTTCTTCGGCTGCACTTTGTTGACTTGGGGGTGAATGTGACATCCCCCCAAAAAAATAAATTGGACAAAATGATTTAGAATCTAAAAGTGCTGGAAAATTATTTTCGTTTTTAGTAAATTCCGAAATTGGAAAATTTTTGCCAATTATGGAAATTCCAAATTTTGAATTTTATGATTGTAATAAATGATTTGACTGTTGGGCATAGTTTTGATTTGTCGCAACTAGCTACTTGACTAGGAAACTTGTATGAAAGAGGGAAAAAAAAGAATATTTTATATTGATTGCAGGAGGACAAATGGAGTAGCCATGCTGAAATTAGCTGACCATGACTCCATGAGTGGGGAACACATTGAAATTAACTCTGGGCTGATTGTTACAAGTGGAAAATCAATGATTTGGCCAATAACAGCCCCTGAAAATCAGGGATTTAGAAGGCTGCAAAAATTCCCCAAGAGAGGGAAAAAGTCCTAGGAAAAACTATTAAAAGAGCATATGTGAGGAGGCAGGACACTGCCAATTAGTATGTTGGGGGAAAGACTAACAAATTTTGTTCTTGTTGTTATGAACACTACTGTGTTAGTGTGAGGCAAGGGAATACTTCTAATATACGAAGGACATTGCTGGAGAGGAGATTTCAATTCACCCTCATGGATTCATGGTTAGGTTAGGGGGTGAATCGGGCAAGTAGATTGGCTACCCTATTCTATGGTTGGGAGGAACGTGGCTGCTCCCTTCGTCTTCCTGTAAAATTTGGTTCAGATATGTAACTCTACCTTACTCTAGTCAAATGTTCATGTATTGAAATTCATTTTTACTTCTTTATACGATTTTGTTTTTGGTCGAATGTTGTGGGAAAGATCTAACATTTTACTTTCGAATAATTGAATGGAAATGGACCCTTTTTATATAGATTTAATACTGGGTAAATTACTAAGATTTCTGGAATGTATTAATAGCAAAACGAATTCTGCAACAGTTACGAATTTCATAACGGATTGTCTTGTTTTAATTTCCTATGGATGCTACTAATAAACAATGAGCCTTTACGACTAAGCATACCATTCTTAAATCCAACAAGCATACTCTACAACAGTAAAGTACTAATCAACAGACACATAAACCGGTAGACAGTGAATCTATATATATATGTTTATATTACATGCATAATTGAGGTGGTTACGACAGCAAGGTAAGACCCTGTAAGCAAAAGGCTTACCCACAGTTAAACTACAAATTCTTTCGTATTGACTAGGCTGTGTCTTATTCATGCGAGCAGACCCATAGAGGGTTTAATCAATATAAAACAAGAGTAGAGGATAAAATATTCCTTGTCACGTAACCCAAACAGTCCTATAGAGACTTTTGTAAATAGAAATAATAGAAATAGAAGGTATTAAAACAAGAATCATAACGAATAATGATGACCATCGAACCTTATAAGTGCATAGATCTATAAGGAACTTATACAATAATCCATAACAGAAAACAAAAAGAAAATAGTACACGAATTGCATTGAAGCTATCTAGATCACTGGTGAGTAGTCCGCTGAGGGCATGTTGAACAATGATAATTGACACAGAAGGTAGACAACATACGAGATGTGTGTCCAAACCAATACTGAAGATATTTTCCACAAGTAAGAAGATCAATAAAGGTTATGCAACATTTATAACTGAAGAACAGAATGAGAATGACTTGTGATGCGTGAAATTGAAACCAGTTACTTCTTCCATTGGAACATAAACAAAACAACTATATTAATTCTGGGAAAGAACCAAACCCTAGGCATAATCCCTGTGCATGATCGATTCGGTTCGGAAAGGGTTATACTTTCAATAATGAGATTCAATTATGGAACAAAATGACTATGATAGACGAAAAAAAAACCAAATTTATATTATGCAGAGGAGAATGCTTCAGAGTTCCAAACCCCAACAGATCTAATACACACAATATAATGAACACTGCACTTTTTTTCAATCGACAGTCTAGTTACCAAAGTCCAAGTAGGCGCACAATCTGCGATGGTTCGACATGCCATAAATCCTTTATACAACTAGGGGCGTACCCAAAAATTTGAAATTAACTTCTCAGCAGGGTTTGAATCACGAAAAATAACTGAGAAACTGCATAGGAACCCGAATACCTTTTGTTGAGGTGAGGAGGGAATCCCCAAGCTTTGGCATGCCTACACATGCATAGAAGTAATGAAAAGTGTTAAATCATAACCAATAGGATAAAGTATTTAAAATACAGAATAGGAAATGACTAAAAAGGGACCTGTTGAATACTTAATTGAAGCAGAGTACGTATGCCTCTTGTCGTTTCATTACATCGCCCAGACCGAGAGGGGAAAGGATGTTTGTGCCTCCCTGATGGGTACCCTTGCACAACCAGGGGCCCATCACTAGTAATAGATACCAATATATAATCCGAACGGATAATACAGGAACAACCGAAAGAATAAAAGGCGTAAAAAATATGCATGGTAAAACATAAACATTCGTGCCTTCAACTTAATAGAAGAGAGTAAAACGCATTCATAAAATGGGAAGAACTTCACTTCTAAATCAATGCTACCAGTTAACACTAAATCCAGCCACAGAAGACTAGGAAACAATAAAAATAATTTTATTGGACTATCCAAACGGAGGAGACCAAAAGATAATAACAATGGGTTAACCGAACCAAGGCAGAAAATAACAAGGGTATAACGGACTATCCAATGGAGGAGAACAAGGAATAATAGCAAGGGGTTTAACCGATTAGGTTCATGACTTCATATATGAGTAATGGCTCGGTCCTAACAGGTCGTATTGTGCAGTAACAGGGATAAACTAGAATAGGAGTCAAAACCCTTACAAAACAGAACCCAACTCTTTTTCTTTCCTTACACAGTACCCTGGAAAAAGGCGAAGACATTATGAAAGAATAGAGTTGCGCACATAACCATAGACAAGTACTCTGTAAAATATGAAGACATTATCAAAGAACAAAGTTACGCACAGAAACACAAACAAATACCCTGGAAAAGACGAAGACACTATAAAAGAACAGAGGTGTGCACAAAACCATAGACAAGAAGAATGTTTTCTTTAAAAACATAAATAAAAGAGAGCCGAAAGTAAAACTTACCACACAGAACGGCTATCGAAAAGAATCACCAAGAACCTCCACGCACTTAGCACAGAGACGGAACAGTGTACCCCGGCCATGAGGCTTGAACCAACAAAGTTTTTGGTCTGAGACCTTTCTCTATCCTTCATAAAATAAAACCTTAACCAGGGAGCGAACAAACTTCCTTGAGATGATGAATCCTCTCTCACCCTAACCAAAAAGCCGAATCAGAGTGAAAGGCGCGGGGTAACCTTTGAATGGAGAAAAAGTAGAGAAGGAGCTCATACATAGGCCATGTGATTATGGGGAAGGTGTCAATGTTTCCTTGGAAGCATGCCAGTCAAATTCTGTGTCGAATAGACACTTTCCCAGGTGTATTAAATTGTGCAGACAAGCCTTTAAGGTATAATTCCTTCCACCTATATTAGAGTTAAGGGAATTGATGGCGAGGCAACCGGAAGAAGGTGTCACTACACCGTTTCATGTCAAATCCAACTACCCTTCCTTAAACACTAAACGGTTGGACCTTGTCATTACCTAACGAGTTGTGTGCCAATGATCATAATCCCCAACCTCTAATATATTAACCCTTGCGTGCTATAAATTCAAGGTGCAATTGTTTAGTGGCTGAAGTTAACCCACTTTAACTTTATTTTCCGAATAAGATTAACTTCTCCTTGTAGATTGTATAATGTTACTCACACTTAAGGGATCGGTCTTCTATAGGCCTGGCACCTCTAACCTTGCATTATAGGATAGAAAGACTCTAAGTGGTTATTACTACATGTCTTAGAGTGGCTTAGGATTAAGATAGTGGATAGTGTTGAGTTACCATGAGACAAAGGGTCCTTAATTATAGATATGTTGTCGTATGTAACACTTTACCAAAATAAATAGTGACCCTATGTTAATAGAATAGAGGAGCGAAAGAAGTAAGACAAATGTACGTTAGGATAGACAAGTGATGGAACGACCTCAAGGATACAAAACCAATTCATTGTTCCCAAACGAAAAAAAAAAATTATGTAAATTTTGAGGTACATTACATATGGTATCAGAGAAAAAAGGTGACAACACTGGACCTGAACAGGGCCACAATAACTGTTTCGTATAGATATCTTTCTATTTATATAAAACTAACAAAAATCTGTTGGTTACAAACAGAAAGCTATTTCTGTTTTGTTAATTATGGCAGCTCAGGACGATGCAGAGATCAAGATGGGAGAAACCCATAGCAGGGACCCCCTAGAGATACCAGACAAAACAGTGATGGAAGTTCACCCACGGAAGTGTTAGAAATAATGAGGATCCTTATTGTTGAATTACAGATTTTCAAAGCGAACAATGAAACACTAAAAAAAACACAACAGGAACAACAAGAGATAAATGAAATCCTACTACATAATATAGTGACCAAGAAAATCCCAAAGGATGATAACCACAAGGAGGAAGTCAGCAAAAGGGCTTCCAATAACTCTAGGGTTGAAACAGAAAAAGGAGATAGTTCGTCAGAAGGGACACCTTTAGTTGAGGGAAAAACTAAATCTGACATAAAAAGAAAACAAGTAGACCACCGCGAAGGAGAATTTAAAAAGATTAAACCAGCTACCTTTGATGGAGAATCCAAGACAAGAGAGGAAGTTGAAGCATGGCTATTGGACATCAAAAAATACTTCCATATCTACAATTATTCCAGCAACATGAAGGTCATAATTTCCATCTACAATCTGAAAGGGAAGGCCAACATTTGGTGGCAGGACCTGAAATTGGCCAAAGGCCTAAAGGAAAAATAGTTGGAATGGTCTGACTTTAAGAAGTATTTCAAGAAACAATACCTTTTGGAAAGTTACTATGAAATAAAGAAAAAAGAATTCTACGAGTTACGACTTGGACAGATGACAATGGAGGACCTTATAAATAAGTTTTTAGAACTGTTAAGGTCCGTACCATACATCCGAGAGGATAAAGTAAAAATTCAGCATTTTCTAAGTTTCCTACCACAGTCCTATAAGGACATAATTGAATTTGACAACCCCAAATCTTTAAGAGAAGTATTCAGGAAAGCCCGAATGTGCTACGATCAGTACAAACAACGGGTGGAGTTTCCCAAAGCTTGGAAAGATAAGAAACAAGAGTGAATGAACCAGTGGAAGAAGGGGTACCAGCCAGCTCCTCATCGGAATACAACAAAAAGTTTTCCAAGAAAGGAATTTCACTCAAACCATCTGAATACGCAAGGCAATGGTAAACCAATAAATTTGGGTATGAAGAAGTTTGGAGACAACCCCCGTGAGCAGTTAAATTGTTGGGAATGTGGAGAACCTCATCTAAGGAGGAACTGTCCACGTTTGAGTTCAACAAATAGAACTGTTGTTCATAATTTGCAGGAAGCCTCAACAGTGGGAGACGTGGGTAGGAGCCTACATTGGATAAATGCAGCCATAGATGGTCGACAAGCTGACCACCAGTCCTCGGTGGTAGAAATTGAAGGTAAAATCAATGATACTCAAATTTCTATTTTAATTGACCCTGGAGATACATTAAGTTATATTACACCTAGTGTGGTTGAGTCAAACCAACTTAAGAAACTGAAGCACGCGAAATCATGGCTTGTACAATTAGTGACTGGTACTAAAAGAAAGGTAGCAGAGTTTGTTCCAGGTTTTGAATTCATCTTAGATGGTCAATGTATAAAGACCGATCTGAACATCCTACCATTAGGATCTTACGATATGATTATTGGGATGGACTAGTTGGAACGACACAAGGCAATATTAAATTTCTATACAAAGATGATTAGTTATAAGGATGATTTCGACACTACTAGGATAGCCCAAGGTATATCGAAACTAGTATCAGTTAGACAAATTTCAGCGATGCAACTAAAGAAATGTATGATAAAGGGATGCCAAGTGTATGCCATCCAAGTCACGAATCTAGCAATAAAGGGGAATAATCCAAAGTTGGAATACTTTGCTACCCTACGTGATTTCAAAGTCATGTTTGTGGATGAGATACCAGAATTACCCCCTAGAAGGGAAATAGACTTCTACATAGATCTGTTACCTAGTTCCACTCCTATCTCAAAGGTGCCTTACCGGATGAGTCTATCCGAACTGACAGAATTAAAGATACAATTACAAGAGTTGTTGGACAAAGAGTTCATCAGACCGAGTGTCTCACCTTGGGGAGCACCAGTCCTCTTCATGAAAAAGAAGGACAGTACTCTAAGATTATGTATCACCTATAGACAACTAAACAAAATGACGATTAAGAATAAATACCCCTTACCAAGGATAAATGACCTATTTGATCAAGTGGGGGGAACCAATATCTTTTCAAATCTTGAATTACGATCCGGTTATCATCAAGTTCGGATAAAAAACAAAGACATAAACAAAACAACATTTCAGACAAGATACGGACATTATGAGTTTGTAGTCGTACCATTCAAACTCACTAACGCCCCAACCACTTTTATGTGCTTAATGAACAGAATTTTTAGTGAGTACTTGGACAAGTTCGTGGTACTATTCATTGATGACATCCTAGTCTATTGAAGGATGGAGGAGGAACATGAGGAACACTTAAGAATAGTGTTGCAAACATTAAGGAAGCATAAACTGTATGCTAATTTTGACAAGTGTGACTTCTACCAGAAGGAGATAAAATACCTTGGACATATAATTTTAGCAAAGGGCATTGTCGTGGACCCAGAAAAGACAAAATCCATTAGAGAATGGCCGATACCTAAATATGTAGCGGATATACTGTCGTTCATGGTAATCACCAGATATTACCTTCGGTTTATAAAAGGGTTTTCCAAGATAGCCTACCCTATCACCTCATTACAAAAGAAAGGAACCAGGTTTAATTGGTCAGAGAAGTGTCAAGACAACTTCAACAAACTTAAGGAATTATTGACAAAGACACCCATATTGAAAGTATAAGACCCAGATAAAGACTTCACCGTATGCGTTGATGCAAGTAAGGAAGGACTAGGTGGTGTCCTATCACAGGAAGGACACATCATTTGTTATGAGTCTCAGAAATTAAAAGAACACGAGCGTAATTACGTCACCCATGACTTGGAGTTGGCAGCAGTAATACACTCTCTAAAGATGTGGTGACACTACATAATGGGTAGTAGATTCCTATTATTAATGGACAAAAGCGAGGTGAAATATTTGTTTAACCAGCCAGATCTTAACGCAAGGCAAGCAAGGTGGTTAGATTTCTTGAGCAATTTAGACTTCAAGGTTAGACATTTCAAGGGCAAGGAAAACAAGGTAGCAGATGCCTTAAGTAGAAGAATCCATGGGTTATTTGAAATGAATACTAGAAGGGCAGAAAGTGATCAAGAAGAAAGAATAAAAGTGGCAGGTATTGATGACGAAAACTATACTAAAATAATGAAAAAATTATCAAACAACACCGCGAACTCAGATAAATCAGATCAACGTATCAATGAGAAGGGACTGTTACAATTCAAAAATAGACTTTACATACTAGATTCAGCAGGGCTAAAATTAACAATCGTGGACGAGGTGCATAAGAAACCATATTCTGGCCACCCTGGTTACCAGAAAATGATAACAACACTTAGAAAACTATTTTATTGGCCTAGTATGAAGGGCGAAACAACAGAACATTTGGCAAGGTGCCAAGGTTTTCAGAAGGTTAAGGCTGAACACCAGCATCCAACCGGCCTATTACAGCCATTTCCAGTACCAGAATGGAAATGGGAGACTATATCACTTGACTTAATAACAGGTTTGCCAAAAACTCAGAAACAAAATGACTCTATCATGGTTGTTATAGATAAACTCAGTAAGTCCGCACATTTTATTCCTGTAAAGTCTACTCTTAAAGCTATAACCATCATTGAAATATTCATGAAAGAAATCTTTAGACTGCATGGTATTCCTAAAATGGTGATTTCGGATAGAGACGTAAAATTCACATCCACCTTTTGGAAGGAATTCTTTGCAGGGCTCAATACTAACTTGAATTTCAGCACAAGTAATCATCCACAAATGGATGGATAGACCGAACGGACAAAACAGATCATGGAGGATATGCTCCACATGTATGTGAGAACAAAACCGAACAAGTGGGAAGACTATCTGCACTTGGTAGAATTTGCATATAACAATGGGTACCAAACCTCGGCTAAGTTAAGCCCTTTCGAAATACTGTACAACAGAATATGTACAACGCCAATCAGCTGGGATAACCCGGCTGACAGTATTATGGTTGGACTCGAAATGCTCCAAGAAATGGAGAACATGGTTAGAAAGGTACAATAGAACCTGAAGGAAGCACAGGACAGACAAAAGAGTTGCGCAGACCAGAAAAGACGACACTTGGAATTTCAAGCAGGAGACCATGTTTATTTGAAAGTCAAAGCCCGAAAAAGCTCGTTGAAATTAGGAAACTGTGCCAAGAGGGAACCCAGGTTTTGTGGTCCCTTCGAGATACTAGCTCAAATTGGACCCGTAGAATACCAACTTGCACTTCCAGCTAATATAAGAATGCATAATGTATTTCATGTTTCATTGCTGAAAAAGTATATTCATGACCCTACTCATATGATTTATTGGAACTTGCTGTACGTGGAACCTGAAGGTGAGTTCCAAGTGGAACCCCTGTGCATTCTGGACCAGAGAGAAATAGCACTTCGGAACAGAGTCGTCGCTCAGGTAAAGGTGCAATGGAAGCACTTTAGTCCTGAGGAGGCCACTTGGGAATTGGAGGGAGACTTGAGGAAATCTCATCCAATCATGTTCTAGGAAAGGAACGAACACTGAGGACAGTGTTTTATTTAAGGGGGAAACTATGTGACATCCCCCAAAATAAAGAAATTGGACAAAATAATTTAGAATCTAAAAGTGCTGGAAAATTAATTCCGTTTTTAGTAAATTCCGAGATTGGAAAATTTTTGCCAATTATGGCAATTCTGAATTTCGAATATTATGATTGTAATAAATGATTTGACTGTTGGATAGAGTTCTGATTTGTCCCAAATAGCTACTTGACTAGGACACTTGTATGAAGGAGGAAAAAAAATAAAGAATATTTTATATTGATTGCAGGAGGACAAATGGAGCAGCCATGTTGAAATTAGCTAACCATGACTCCATGAGTGGGGAACACATTGAAATTAACTCTGGGCTGATTGTTACAAGTGGAAAATCAGTGATTTGGCCAATAACAGCCCCTGAAAATCATGTATTTAGAAGGCTACGAAAATTCCCCAAGAGAGAGAAAAATTCCTAAGCAAAACTAATAAAAGAGCATATGTGAGGAGGCAGGACGCTGCCAAGTATGCTAGGGAAAAGACTAAGAAATTTCATTCTTGTTGTTATGAACACTACTGTGTTAGTGTGAGGCAAGGGAATACTGCTAATATACGAAGGACATTGCTAGAGAGGAGATTTCAATTCACCCTCATGGATTCATGGTCAGGTTAGGGGGTGAACCAGGCAAGTCGATTGGTTTCCCTATTCTATGGTTGGGAGGAACATGGCTACTCCCTTAGTCTTCCTGTAAAATCTTGTTTAGATATGTAACTCTACCTTACTCTAGTCAAATGTTCATGTATTGAAATTCATTTTTACTTCTTTATAGAATTTTGTTTCTGGTCGAATGCTGTGGGAAAGATCTAACTATTTACTTCTGAATAATTGAGTGGAAATGGACCCTTTTTATATAGATTTAATACTGGGTAAATTACTAAGATTTCTAGAATGTATTAACAATGAAACAAATTCTGCAACAGTTACGAATTTCATAACAGATTGTCTTGTTTTAATTTCCTATCGATGCTACTAATAAACAACAAGACTTTACAACTAAGCATACCATTATTAAATCCAAAAAGCATACTCTACAACAATAAAGTACTAATCAACAGACACATAAATGGGTAGACAGTAAATCTATATATATATATATGTTTATATTACATGCATAATTGAGGTGGTTACGACAGCAAGGTAAGAACCTGTAAGAAAAAGGCTTACCCATAGTTAAACTACAGATTTTGTCATATTGACTAGGTTGTGTCTTATTCGTGCAAGCAGACCCATAGAGGGTTTAATCAATATAAAAAAACAACAGAGGATAAAATATTCCTTGTCACGTAACCCAAACAGTCATGTAGAGACTTTTGTAAATAGCGATAACATAAATAGAAGGTATTAAAACATGAATCATAACGAATAATGATGACCATCGAACCTTCTAAGTGCATAGATCTATAAGGAATTTATACAATAAGACATAACAAAAAATAGAAAGAAAATAGTACACGAATTGCATTGAAGCTATCTAGATCACTGGTGAGCAGTCCGCTAAGGGCATATTGAACCATGATAATTGACACAGAAGGTAGAAAACATACGAGATGTGTGTCCAAACCAATACTAAAGATATTTTCCACGAGTAAGTAGATCGATAAAGGCTATGCAACATTTATAAATAAAGAATAGAATGAAAATGACTTGTGATGCGTGAAACTGAAACCAGTTACTTCTTCCATTGGAACATAAACGAAACAACTATATTAATTCTGGGAAAGAACCAAACCCTAGGCATAATCCCTGTGCATGGTCGATTCAGTTCGGAAAGGGTTATACTTTCAATAATGAGATTCAATTCTGGAACAAAATGACTATGATAGCCGAACAGAAAACCAAATTTATATTATGCAAAGGAGAATACTTCAGAGTTCCAAACCCCAACAGATCTAATACACACGATATAATGAACACTATATGTTTTTTCAATCGAAGGTCTAGTTACCAAAGTCCAACAAGGCGCACACTGTGCGATGGTTTGACATGCCAGAAATCCCTTATACAACTAGGGGCGTACCCCAGAATTTGAAATTAACCTCTCAGTGGGGTTTGAATCACGACAAATAACTGAGAAACTGCGTAGGAACCCGAATACCTTTTGTTGAGGCGAGGAGGGCGTCCCCAAGATTCGGCATGCCTACACTTGGAAAGAAGTAATGAAAAGTATTAGAGCATAACCAACAGGATAAAGTATTTAAATTACAGAATAGGAAATGACAAAAAGGGGACATGTTGAATACTTAATTGAAGCAGAGTACGTATGCCTCCTGTCGTTGCGTTACATCGCCTGGACCGAGAGGGGAAAGGGTTTTCGTGCTTCCCTGATGGGTACTCTCTCATAACCAGGGGCCCATCATTAGTAATAGATACCAGTATATAATCCGAAGGGATAACACAGAAACAACCAAAAGAATAAAATGCATAAAAACTATGCATGGTAAAACATAAACATTCAAGCATTCAACTTAACAGAAGAGAGTAAAATGCGTTCGGAAAATGGGAAGAACTTCACTTATAAATCGATGCTACCAGTTAACACTAAAGCCAGCCACAAAAGACCAGGAAACAATAACAAGAATTTTAATGGACTATCCAAACAGAGGAGACCAGAAGATAATAACAACGGGTTAATCGAACCAAGGAACAAAATAACAAGGGTATAACGGACTATCCAACGGAGGATAACAAGGAATAATAGCAAGGGGTTTAACCGATTAGGTTCCCAACTTCATATACGAGTAATGTCTTGGTCTCGACAAGTCGTATTCTGCAGTAACAGGGATAAACTAGAATAGGAGTCAAAACCCTTACAAAACAAAACCCGATTCTTTTTATTTCCTAACACAGTACCCTGGAAAAAGATGAAGACATTATCAAAGAACAGAGTTGCACACAGAACCATAGACAAGTACTCTGGAAAAGACAAAGACATTATCGAAGAATAGAGTTGCGCACAGAACCACAAACAAGTACCCTGGAAAAGACGAAGACACAATCAAAAAATAGAGGTGTGCACAGAACCACAGACAAGCATATTGTTTTCTTTAAAAACATAAATAAAAGAGAGCTGAAAGTAAAACTTAGCACACATAACGGTTATCGAAAAGCATCACCAAGAACCTCCACGCACTTAACACAAAGACTGAACTGTGTAACCGAGACATGAGGCTTGAACCAACAAAGTTTTTGGTCTGAGACCTTTCTCTATCCTTCACAAAAGAAAACCTTAACCAGGGAGAGAACGGACTACCCTAAGACGGTGAATCCTCTCTCACCCTAACCAAAAATCTGAACGAGAGTGAAAGGCGCGGGGCAACCTACAAATGGAGCAAAAGGAGAGAAGGAGCTCATACATAGACCATTTGATTATGGGGAAGGTGTCAACATTTCCTTCAAAGCACACCAGTCAAACTCTGTGTCGAACAGACACTTTCCCAGGTGTATTAAATTGTGCAGACAGGCCTTTAAGGCATAATTCCTTCCACCTGTATCGGAGTTAAAGGCATTGATGGCGAGGCAATTGGAGGAAGGTGTCACTACACCGTTTCATGTCGAATCCAACTACCCTGCCTTAAACACCAAACGGTTGGACCTTTTCGTTACCTAACGAGTTATGTGCCAATGATCATAATTCCCAACCTCTAATATATTAACCCTGCATGCTATAAATTCAAGGTGGAATTGTTTAGTGGCCGAAGTTAACCCACTTTACCTTTAATTTCCGAATAAGATTAATTTCTCCTTGTAAATTGTATAATGTTACTCACACTTAAGGGATTGGTCTTCTATAGGCCTGGCACCTCTAACCTTGCATTATAGGATAACAAGACTCTAAGTGGTTATTACTACATGTCTTAGAGTGGCTTAGGATTAAGATAGTGGATAGTGTTGAGTTACCATGAGACAAAGGGTCCTTAATTATAGATATGTTTTCGTATGTAACACTTTACCAAAAGAAATAACGACCCTATGTTAATAGGATAGAGGAGTGAAAGCAGTAAGACAAATGTACCTTAGGATAGACAAGTGATGGAACGACCTCAAGGATACAAAACCAATTCAATGTTCCCAAACAATTTTTTTTTTTAATATAAATTTTGAGGTACATTATAGCAAAATTTTCCCAGGAAACCTTTTTCATTTCTCGTCAGTTGTTTGGATTACTAGGTGCTTGAAAATCTACTTGCTTTTTGTTCTAGACAACCAGTGTATAGTGGTTAAGAGAATTTTTTACTTCTGAGCGTTTTAATCGAATTGTTAATCTCAGTGATTTTAATTGAATGGTTACTTGAATAGTTAATCCCAACAAATTTTTACTTCTTTAAATTTTAATGGAATGGTTAATATCAACACTTTAAATTACTCGAATGTTTATCCTCAGTGAAATTTGACTATTAAAACTCAGCGACTTGACGCCATCGGTGAATTGAGCCCACAAAATTGTTGCAACCCATACCGGTTGAGACTGTAATTGTGTAATCATTGTGACACCATTTCTTCGCGTCTACATATGTTCTTTCTACAACGTTTTTTATAATAACAACGATTGGTATCCAGTCCCTTCTAGTACCCTTTTTTTTAATTGTTAAACCCCTTCTAGTCAGCGATTCATCCCACAACGAACTCGTATTTCACTCAGCCATTTCATCTTGTGCTTCCTTTTTACAATGAATTTTTAAGACAATTTTTCTTAAAGAAAGTGAACCCTTTACACTGCATAGCTGGCAGTTCAACTGCAACTTGATCTTCAGAGACATAAAATTTGCCTTGTGCTGGCTTGCACCTTTGCCCTACGATTTATGAGGGTTTCTTGCCTGAATTTAATGCCTTGTGTTTACACTTGAAGGCATTTCACCACTTGTGTTTACTGCTAGGCTCCTTCCCATCCTAAAGAACACATTTTCATTGTAATTCATGGGTGATTGTACCAACGAATTTTCCCTTGGGTATGTCTACGATTGACCTTCTATTTCTTGGAAATCTGCCTTTTGATTGGACTACGTATTGCATTTGTCCAGAATACAAGTCGTGGTTTACCTTTCCCCTGTGATGATTTCTCCTTCTTTAATCCCTACCTGTGTTTCCATGTCATGAAGGTTCTTAATTCATGGCTTTGAACTGCTAATGGTGAGGGCGTGTACCCAAATTTTAGCTGACGACTTGCCTAATTAACAACAACATAGTAGTTGATAGGTGTAAAGGGGTGACATTTTAGACAACAAATTAATTTGGCATTCTTAACATATAGCCTCTTCCTTAAATAACCTGCATTTATCACAACCTTCAATTTGAGTGGACAACATTTAATTGAATAGAACCTCCTTTAATGTTTAAACAACCTTTAACTGCGCATAACCGTATTTGTTTGGTTTAGACAACCTTGATTGATTAGACAACCTTTCTTCTTTCATAGACATCTTTTAATTTAATTTAATTTAGACCTTTCAATTGGGATTAGTATTGTTTAATGAAGACTTTCCAAATTAATGCGAATTTAATGTTAATTAGATTGAAATTAATGATTAAATTGTAATGCAAAATTCTCATAGTTGATGTTATTTAGATTGAAATTAATGATTAAATTGTAATGAAAAATTGTCGAACTGATTCTTAATTGATGTTATTTCAATTGGAATTAATGACTAAAGTGTAATGTAGAATTCCTTATTGATTCAGAGGTGATTTTATTTAGATTGAAATTAATGACTAAGGTGTAATGTAGAATGGACGATTGGATTGTATTTAATGTTAATCAGATGGCAAGTTAAAGAATTATTTATAGTTTTATACTTGCTAAATTTAGATGGATAATCAATGTCAAAAAAAAATTGTAACTATTGACTAGTTTAGACTTGATGAATAGCTTGGGTGGTTGAAGAAGTCATGTCTTGGATCATGTCTTCCTTGGTAGTCATCCTCTAGTGTCTCGTCGACCTTTTGTTGGGGTTGGGCGTGGTTTGCTTATCGGTATTTGGCTCTTAGCGCGTCAGATTATCTAGAGTCCTTGGTCCAGATAGATTATGTTTGCACCAAGGTTATTGATGGGTATATCACCTCGAAGTGACATGATTCTCGATGAGGGGATCATGGCGCGGCCTATGAGATAGCAGCGAATGAGAATTTGATCGGATTTGGTGCGTTCTGTGCGAGTGTTTCCGAGCGTTGCAATTTGATCCTGGCACATGGGTTGATGCCTTCAGGCATTTGGTTCATGTGGCTTGAGGTTCTAGTATTTGTTCTTATAGGTCGTTGTGTTGGGATGGGGATATTTTCCCTTATCTTGTGGGCATGGTCATGTTTGCGTTGGGCAGGTAGTCATTTTCTCCTTGTTGATGTATGCATGTTTCTCCTAGATGCACTTGTTCCTATGCATGGTTTCATAGTACTATGTTTCCTAGACTGCGTTCTTGCGTTCGTCATCAGTGGTGTGGTTAAACTATTGTCTTTGTCTCCTTGTTTCCTTTAAAAAAAAAAAATTGCTTCGTCCGTAGTCGTAATGAAGGGGTCGTCACATATGGTATTAGAGTGGGTTCAACCTTGTGACTATGGATTGTCAGGATTTCCACTGCAATAAAACTGTGAGTATTAAACATTGCGTTAATTAAAAACCTTAACGTGTCCTCTTGGTGATCAAATTTAGAGGGATCCTCTAAGGTTCACAACGTGGTGTTGTGGAATGACATGCGACACCTCCAGAAGTTCCTACACCCTCGGAGTCAAAACCCCAAGGGGAAGAGTAGGTCCTTGGGATAGATTCTCTTGTAGTAAGGGATGATGACAGTCTAACAAGGCCCTCCCAGGTAATGTCAAGGGCCTTGATTCACCTTCGATACTGAGATGAGGTTAGGGCACCTGTACCCGTGAGGTTCCATAGTGCAGCCTAGCTAGTACCGTTAGCTTGCACCAAGAACTTGAGAGAGTTGAGTTCTCGATTCCGTTACCTTGCATTTACAACTTCTAGCATGAAGTTTCGAATGGTGGTATTTCAACTGAAGAGGAGGGCTCTTCTATGGCAGAAGACGCTCCTGCCACTTTCAAACATGGCCATCGATGATGTGTCATTGGAACTTTTCATGGAACGGTTCCGGGAGAGGTATATTATGAGGAATTCATTAAGAATAAACTCAACGAGTTCAACATCTTGCGACTAGGCAGCCACACGGTGCCCGAATACGAGGCCTATTTAGAGTTGTTTCAGTATCCTCCGCATCAAATTGCCCATAAACTTAAGATCAAGGAGTTCGAGTTTGGCCTCATTGTTAGATTTCATATTCTACTTCAGGTACCAAGAGTACTGGACTGAAGAAGGGGTGTTGTATGTGTGGGCAGCCACACTACCAGTGCGACTGCCCAGTGGCAAGGACTAGAGCATTTGGATCAGTCGGACCCACTACCATGGGAGATTTTGGCAAGGCCCATTGGATTCATGCAGCGGTGAGTAAATGCTAGGTAGAAAAACAATCTACTTTGCTCAAGACGTCAGGTACCGTCGCGGACCAGACCCTTAGTATTTTGATATATCCTGGAGCTACCGAGAGTTTCATTTCTTGTGCAATGCTAAAAAGGATTAAGGTAAAGGCAGTTGAACTTGATGAGTTTATCTTCATAGAGGTGGCTTCTGTAGCAAAAGAGAAGGTTGGAGGAAAGGTTACAAGTTGTATTCTTAACTTGGGAGAGTTTGTCACCAGGGCCAACCTGTACGTCACGATCTTAGGATCTTATGACATCGTGATCAGTATAGAATGGTTGGAATCGCATGAGGCGATACTCAACTGCAAGACAAAATGGTTGACCTTGGTCGATGATGAGGATAAAATACATGTGATTGTAGGATGGAACGAGGGAGTTTCCCTGAGGTTCATATCTTCCTTGCAGTAACTGAAGAGATGCGCAAGGGAGGTAAGCTTTATGCGATCCTTGCATTAAATGAGAAGGGAGTAATAGAAGGTCTAGAACACCTTCCTGTGGTGAGAGGGTTGCGAACGTCTTCTAGGAGGAGTTACCTAGGATGCATCTGGAGAGGGAATTGGAGTTTACTATAGACCTAAAATTGAGGACTGAACTGATAGAAAGAATGCATTATTAGATTTTTACCCTAGAGTTACAAGAGTTGAGAATGCAACTGAAAGAATTTCTAGACCTGGGATTGATACGTCCAAGTGTGTCACTGTGGGGTGCACCTGTTATTTTTTCATACAAAAGAAGGATGGGTCGTGGAGGCTATGCATTGACTACCGTCGATTAAACAAGGAAACAATCAAGAATCAGTGTCCATTGATGAGGAGAGATTATCTGTTTGATCAGATGAAGGGTGCGACATTGTTCTCAAATATCGATTTGTAATTAGGGTGTCACCAGTTGCAGATCAAGGAGGATGATGTCCCTAAGACCTCCTCTAAGACGAGGTTTGGAAATTACAAGTTTACTGTTTTACCATTTGAATGACACACACCTCTAGGGTATTTATGAGTTTGATGAATGGGGTATTCGACGAGTACATGGACAAGTTCCTCCAAGTATTCATTGACGATATTTTTATTTATTCTCGAATGATGGAGGAGCATGACGAGAACTTCTGCTTGGTACTACTGTATCTGTGAGAGGACAAATTTTATGGTAAGTTTTCCAAATTCTCATTTTATCAATCGAGGATTCACTACTTAGGGCATGTCATCTCCGGTGAAGGTATCGTCGTGGATCCAACAAAGCTCGAGGCTATTATGGAATTGTCTATGCTAACAAATGTCCCAAAAGTGTGTAGCTTCATGTGTTTCACAGGATACTATCGAAGGTTCATCGAGGTATTTTCTAATATAACAAATCTGAGAAAAAAATTGCGAAAGAACAACAAGAAGTTTGTTTGGATCGAGAAATGTGCGGTAGCATTTCAGAGTCTCAAGGAGTTGTTGACAATGACACAGATACTAAAGGTCCCTGACATGGATGCAGAATTCTTGGTATGCATTGATGCATCCAAGGAAGGCTTAGGCAGAGTCTTGATCGCTTACATATTGAGGAAATTGAGAAGGCATGAGGAGAACTACGTGATGCACGATTTGGAGTTGTTAGCCATCGTATATGCCTTGAAGGTTTGGAGACACTACCTTGTTGGATGAAAATTTTAACTAAGGACGGACCACTGTGGACTACAACACATCTTTACGTAAAGCAACCTGAACGTGCGACAATGCCATTGGTCGAAATTTCTTAGCTAGTACGAATTCGAGATTACCTAAATAAAATGAACAGTGAACCGAGTGGCAGATGCATTGAGACGAAGACACGAATCTTTTCAGTGTTGCCTCTTAAGATGAATCTATGTGAAAAGATTCGAACTTTATAGCGTGACGATGACTGGTACCAAGAGGTCGAGGGTTTTATGGGACAAAACATAATGATGGTACCAATATTTGAAGGATTTACGTTTGACGAGAATGGATTATTGAGGCTTAAAAATTGGATTTAGATACCACCGAACAATGAGTTGAGAAGTTTGATCCTAAGCGAGGCTCATATAGCATTCTACATGGCTCACCTGGGAGTCATGAAGATGAGGGTGGACCTTAAACCCTTATTCTTCTGGAAGGGAATGAAGGCAGACATAGTAAACCATGTGGCTAGATGTCTAGAATGTCAATAGGTAAAGGTTGAACATAGACATCCATCGGGATTACTACAACCACACGCTATTCGAGAATCAAAATGGGAGGTTATTTCGATGGATTTTATTTTTCGATTGCCACTAACGGAAAGTAGGCACAACTTGATTTTCATAGTAGTCGACACTTTGACGAAGAGTGTTCATTTTATTCCTACGCATATGACATATCAAGCACCTAACATAGCTAGAGTTTTCATCAGTGAGATGGTGAGGCTACATGGCGTGCCTAAGGGGATTATATCCGATCAGGGGTTGGTGTTTGCTGGATGATTTTGGATGAGTTTCCAAGAGGCCTTGGGAACCCAACTTAATTTCAATATTTCATATCACCCAGAGACTGACGGGAAGACCGAATGAATGAACCAGACCTTGGAGGACATGTTGCGCATATACGTGATGGACCAACAAAAGTGTTGGGAAAAATTCTTTCCACTGGTGGAATTCACTTATAACAACAGTTATCAAAGAACCATTATGATGGCACCTTTTGAGTTTCTTTATGGGTGATTGAGTCAGATGCCTTTGAGTTGGGATCAACTTGAGGATATGGTCTAGGTGGGACTAGAAGCAATCCAAGAATTGGAATATTAAATGCAAACTATAAGACAAAGTATCAAGGAAGCACAGGATCAACATAAGAGTTATGTGGATGCACGTCCTGTCGACCGTAGTTATGATGTGGAGATCGACTATTTTTGAAACTGAAACCGCATAAGAGTTCGATCAAGTTTTGAAAAGGGGATCAATTATCTCCTAGGTTCATGGGATCCTATGCTATTAAGTAAAGGAGAGGCTCGTGGCCTAATGACTTGCCTTTCCTGATTCATAAGGCATATGCAGAATGTCTTTAACATCTCTGTTGAGACATTATTATTAGTGATCCTTCACATGTTGACTTTCGCACCTTTGGGATTTTGGATAAGGGTGGGCTCACGGCTGATCCGATCCACATCCTGCATCATCGTGTTCGATAGATACGACATCGAACAATAGATCAGGTCAAGTTCCAATGGGAGAAATATAGTCTGCACTCGAGGACCTGGGAGGATGCATATGATATGCGCCATCAGTTTCCATTTTGTTGATAGATAGACTTATGATACTGTGATACACATTATTTTTGCACTTATACTGTGAAACTTCATGACAAAGTTTAGACCAAAAGGGCGTGTATGTAACATCCTTCTCTTGTGCACTGAGTGAACTTATTATTTGAGGACACTTGCTCGCAAGTGATCAGGATTATTATACTATTAAACATTTGATTTTGCTTATGATTCGTTATGGGTTGATGACATGTTTTTTTTATTCATTGACATAGACATGTGCTATTGACTTGGTTTTACTAAGTGTGCAGGATTTTGGACCTCAGGGATGAATAAGAATCGATGGAACCCCTTGGACTTCGGATGGAGTCCAAGAGTGAACTATTGGGGTTTGATTGTTTCATATGTGATATTAGTGCATCTGATTAGATGATATGATTATGGATATATTTCTCACATGACTCGTTGATGATGTAGGCCGATGATAGCTTGTCAACCAAACTCACATGTGTAGTAGAGGGGTAACACAGGACTACCAAAGATGTTGAGGGAGAGATTTGGACAACATCCCTGCCACATCCTACTAGCACTCTCGTCGTGGCTTGAACTATAGGTTAACGATTAACTAGTTCGAGAGGACCCACGATGTCGTGAGGGTAGACTGCGACAATCACTCATGATGATTCTAAGGGGTGTGCAATAAGGCATGGGCCTTATTCCTAGAGGCCCTTATTCTCCCACAAGATCATTTGCGGAGTATTTACTCCAGGGGTTTTTTATTTCTACCACGTTAGTCAAGAGGCAAGTGGCACCCTTTGAGCACGTGGTGCATCCGAAAGGGCACATCGCACAAGAAAAATGGAAAGAGGTGAGTGGCACCCTTGGAGCATGTAGTGTGTCCTAAAGGGAAAGTCGTGCAAGAGAAACATAAAGAGGCGAGTGGCACCTTGGAACACCTAGTGTGTCCTGAAGGGCACGTCGCGTTGTTATTTAATAATTGGATAAACCTAGATGGATTTAGGATGAATAACTTGTTAAGGAAGATTTAAAAATTTTCCCCTAATAAAATGTCACCCAACCTAGGAAAATAAAGTCTAGGTCTAATTTGTACAGGTGGTAAAATTTTATCTATTTATATATATATATATATATATATANGGGGTAAGCAATTAAATTGATTTATAAAAGTCTTTTGTGATAAAATTTAAAAATGGGAAATAATTGTTTTACAATATTACGCTAATTAAAAAATTATTCATTAAATAGAAAAAGGGTAAGTTTTTGCACATGCCTTTTTGAGTTTAAATAAAAAGGAGAAAGATGGAAATCTAAAATAATTAGGAAACTAGGAAAAATAGGGAAACATAAAAAGAGAGGGGAAACACTAGGAAAAATCTGATAGTCCAACTTAGTATGGTATCTACCATTTAAGAACTTTCTAATTTAAACTCCACTAGTAAATTAATAAGGGGGAAGGTCATTAAAACTTGTCACGGGATATGGGGACACCTAGGAGTGATTCTAGGAGTGCCTTTAGGTGAGTGAGGGAAATAGGGGTAATTAATTATTTAATTTAATTAATTTGTGGAGGAATGAAGGGAATGGGTCACACTTGTATGGGGAGGGTTTTTATGAATTAATTTATTAAACATTAAATAAAAGGGGATTTTGGGAAAGTAAGGGACTTCAAAACTCTATATAATGGAGGGAGGAAAATGATGAAGGATCTCTTCTGTTTGTGTATCGTTACGCTGCAGAAATTTATACTTGACTGGTGTAGCTTGTGGGAGTTGGGATACCCAGTTCGGTGAGGAGTGGTAGCTTGGCCTTGCGAGGTGAGATGGGAGATAATTGATTCTATGTTTAGTGTGTGTGGCCCCTTTGCTGCTCGAGGGGATAAGGGGGAAGAAGAGTACCCCTAGCATTGGCTGGGAGGTATCGGTGAAGTCTCAACGGTCGGCAAGCGAGAGTTGCATGGAGCGCGTGGGACATCAACTCAGAGTGGGTGATTGGGCAACAATATGCTTCATTTATTGCTGCATGGTGGATTCTTAGTATGATTTATGATTTTAGATCTACATGTTTATTTGGGTACAGAAAATGATAGTCTTAGAATTCTAGTTGATGACAGAAATTTTTCTGATAGCCGTTAGCTCGATGTTGAATTTCCCATGGCCTTTGATCCTTGCTTGTCTTGAATATCCTTTGTTATATTTTTTTGGGATGATTGCAGTTGCTTTTTCCTTCCGTCCCTAGCTCATCAGTCCTATCCTGAGCAGTTGGCCATGAGCCTGATCTACGGTCTTCGCTTCAGTGTTAATAGAACTATAGATCTCAACACCCCGATTTTCTGTACATGGATGATGAGCGAAGGATGTTCCTATCAACCGTCTATCTCTATTGTTGTCCTTGGCTAATTGTTGGTCTTGCTCCTTGATGCATTTAATTAATCCTGCAAAATTTGATTGATGGCAAAGTTTTATTTAAACTCGACATTGTTATATCTTGCTATTATCTTGTCCTATACCTCATTTTTATATCTTGTTGGACTTTACCTGCATTTCTATATTTTTTCTTGTTGTCTGGGGATTTCTATTTCTTTAGCTACACTTCATTGACTTGGGGGTGAAATTTTCCCAGCAAACCTTTTTCATTTATGGCCAGGTGCTTGACAAGATACTCGCTTTTCGTTCTAGACAACCAATGTATAGTGGTTAAGAGAAAGTTTTAATTCTGACCATTTTAATCGAATGGTTAATCTTAGTGATTTTAATTGAATGGTTACTTGAATAGTTAATACCAACCATTTTTACATCTGGTCATTTTAATCGAATGGTTAATCTTAGCGATTTTAATTGAATGGTTACTTGAATTGTTAATCCCAACAAATTTTTACTTCTAGACATTTTAATGGAATGGTTAATCTCAACGCTTTAAATTACTCGAATGTTTAACCTCAGTGAAATTTGACTGTTAAAACTCAGCGACTTGACAACCTCAGGGAAATTTTACTGATAAAACTCAACGTTTTGACACCATCTACGAATTGAACCCACGAAATTATTGTAACCCATACCAATTGCCACTATAACTGTGTAATCGTTGTGACACCATTTCTCTGCATCTACATATGTTCTTTCTACCGTGTTTTTCATAAGGGAAATGATTGGTATCCAGTCCCTTCTAGTTCCCTTTTTTTAACTGTTAAACCCCTTCTAGTGAGCGATTCATCCCACACCGAACTCATATTTCACTCAGGAATTTCGTCTTGTGCTTCCTTTTTACAGCAAATTTGTAAGACAAATTTTCATAAAGAAAGAGAACCCTTACACTGTGTAGCTGGCAGTTCAACTGCAACTTGATCTTCAGAAACAACAATTTTACCTCGTGCTAGCTTGCACCTTTGCCTTGTGATTTATGAGGTTTTCTTGCCTTAATTTAATGCCTTGCATTTCCACTTGAAGGTGTTTCATTTCTTGTGTTTACTGCTAGGCTCCTTCCCATCATGAAGAATGCATTTTCATTGTAATTCGTGGGCAAGTGTACTGACGAATTTTCCCTTGGGTATGTCTGTGAGTGCCCTTCTATTTCCTGGCAATCAACCTTTTGATTGGAATGTGTATTACATTTGTCCAGACTATAAGTTGTGGTTTACCTTTCCCTTGTGATGATTTCTCCTTCTTTAATCCCTACCTGTGTTTCCATGTCATGAAGGTGCTTAATTCATGGCTTTAACCTGTTAATGGCAAGGGCGTGTACCCAAATTTTAGCTGATGGCATTCCCAATTAACACCAACATAGTAGCTGACAGGTGTAAAGGGGTGACGTTTTAGACAACAAATTAATTTAGCATTCTTACAAGACAACCTCTTCCTTAAATAACATGCATTTAGAATAGCCTTAAATTTGATTGCACAACATTTAATTGAATAGAACCGCCTTTACTGTGTAAACAACCTTTAACTAAACATAACTATCTTTGTTTGGTTTAGACAGCCTTGATTGATTAGACAACCCTACTTCTTTCATAGATAGATCTTAATTTAGAGTTGTCAATTGCATTTAGTATTGATTAATGAAGACTTGTCGAATTAATGGGAATTTAATGTTAATTATATTGAAATTAATGATTAAATTGTAATGCATAATTGTCATAGTTGATGTTATTTAGATTGAAATTAATGATTAAATTGTAATGCAGAATTGTCGAACTCATTCATAATTGATGTTATTTCGATTGGAATTAATGACTAAAGTGTAATGTAGAATTGCCGATTGATTCGAAGGTGATTCCATTTAGATTGAAATTAATGACTAAGGCATAATGTAGAATGGCTAATTGGATTGTATTTAATGTTAATTATATCACAAGGTAAAGACTAATTTATAATTTTATACTTGCTAAATTTAGATGGATAATCAATGTCAAAAACAAATTGTAACTGTTGACTAGTTTAGACTTGATGAATGGGTTGGGTGGTTGACGAAGTCGCCTCTTGGCTCGTGTCTTCCCTGGTAGTCATCCTATGGTGTCTCATCAACCTATTGTTGGGGTTGGGCATGGTTTTCTTATCAGTATTGGTCTCCTAGGAACGATATGATTTTCGATGAGGGGATCATGGCATGGCCTATGGGATAGCGGTGAAAAAGAAATTGGCCGGAGTCGGTGCATTCTGTGTGAGTGTTATCGAGTGTTAAAGTTTTCTCCTAGCACATGGGTTGATGCCTTCAGGTGTTTGTGTGAAATCCCCCAAAAATAAAATATTTGTATTTTTGTGTGCTGGAAATTTATTTTCATTTTTGGCAAATTTGAATCTGGAAATTTTTTGCCATTTATGGAAACTCTGAATTTCAAATTTTATAATTGTATTTAATTATTATGACTGTTAGGTAGAGATCTGTTCGGACTCAACTAACTATTTGACTATGACACTTGTATCACAACAGAATATTTATATTAATTGTAGGAGGACAAATGGAACAACCATGTTAAAAATCAACTGACCATGACTCCCTGAGTGGGGAACAAGTTGGAACTGCCTCTCGGCTGATTATTACAAGTGGAAAATCATATATTTGGCCACTAGAAGCACCTGGAAATCAGGGATTAAGAAATATGCAAAAATCCCCAAAGGAGGGGAAAAAACCTTGGAAAAATTGATAAAGAGCATTTGCGAGGAGGCAGGATGCTACCAAGTATGCTGGGAAAAGATTTTTGAGCTCTCTTGCTATTATGAACACTGTAGATTGAGTGTGAGGAAAGAGGAGCATACTGAAACAGAATTGCCTTGCTGTTATGAGCACTGTTGAGTAAGTGTGAGGTGAGAGGATAACTGTTGGAATTAAAGGACATTGCTGAGGAGGAGTTTCCAAGTTTCCCCTGATGGATTCATGGTCAGGCTAGGGGGTGAATTGGGCAAGTGACTTTGGCTGCCCTATTCTATGGTTGGGAGGAAAGTGGCTATTCCCTTTGTCTTCCCACGGAATTGGATTAAGATATGTTGATCTACTCCTCTCTATTTTTGAATGGATATGTTTGATTGATGTCATATATCTGTTGAGTGATTATATCTAATTTGGAGTAATGTAAACTATTTGAATGATCATATCTATTAGTTGTGAGGAATATATGTGAATGAAATCTGTATTTATATATATTCGTAATACGTCTGTTGGATTGTTCACATCTGACATTGAAAGATATATATTTGTTGTGGAAGATAAAATAATTTCGTGGATATAATCCATCTGTTGTTGCGAAGTTCGAAATTAGACATCCCAACCCTAGAATTGTCCCTCCTGTAAGTAAAACGATAGGTGAAGCACCTATAATTTTTTTATATACATAAATAGGAAAAGGGGGAGATTCATGTCAGTGGGGAAAATCCTTTCTATAGTCAAAGAGCCAGAAAGCCTAATATAGATCCCACGGAACACCGATATTTCATCACCAAACTCTTATGGAAGTGAAATTTCATTTATGATGCACAGATCTAGTATTACCGGTGTCTAATACACTGGTTAAAGGAGACTCTAAGTGATTATAATAGAAATTACATTTTACAGAAAAATCGTTGTCCTATTGTACCCTTTTGTAGATTATATGCGTATAAACTCATAAGTTTAGATTTTCGAAATTATGTTGGGTAAGAAGATATTGAATCCTTCTACACCTACTGTTTCACAGAACGAAAGTATGAATACCAGTACAAGGCAAAAAATTAGAATTATGAAGATAATGTGAATTTCGGTATGCAGGACTTGTTGGTTCCATTTATGCAAAGTTCCCTTGCTTTTCCAAACCCTAAAACCCCGAATCCCGAAATATCGAGTTGTTGGTCCCACATCCTTCCACGTAAGTTGTTGTGTATTGTTGTTTGGTATTTGGAACCCTGAAACCCCGATATGTGGGTCTCACCTTTCCTTTTTCACATTTCGGAAGTTTGCATATGTTGTTGTTTTGGTACTTGAACTCACAAAGTCCCGAACTTCGAAATCCTGAAATGTTGGTCACTTTTTGCGATTTCGGGAATTGTTCTGTGTTGATATTAGTTGTTGTATTCACGAAATCCCGAACTCTGAAATCTTGAAATGTTGGTCACTTTTCGTGATTTCGAGAGTTGTTGTGTGTTGATGTTAGTTGTTGTATTCGCAAAATCCCGAACTCTGGAATCCTGAAATGCTGGTCACTTTTCACGATTTTGGGAGTTGTTGGGTGTTGATGTTAGTTGTTGTATTCATGAAATCCCGAACTCTGAAATCGTGAAATTCTGGTCACTTTTCATGATTTCGGGAATTGTTGTGTGTTGATGTTGGTTGTTGTACTTGTGAAATCTCGACCTCCGAAATCCCGACATGCTAGTCACTTTTCGCAATTTCAGGAGTTGTTGTGTGTTGATTGGAGAATCTTCCTCCCGATTTGAGGTATAGAAGTAACATACATGTTTACAAGTCGCTCGTATAGTTAAATCTGTGCTGGTGTTATAGACATCATCAAATAAGAAAATATTGGTAATTTTACAAGACTTTAAATAACATTGAAGGGAGGAGTATACCCTTATTGTATCGTCTAGTAGGAAGTTTTAAGTTGCATAGTAAAGACAATCAATGACAGTGAGGTCTCTAACAAAATTTCAGACTCAAGCTTTATAACAGAAGACTTAATTGTTTGAATCTCGAAACTATGCAAGGATAATTGTACAAACAATTTTTTTTGTGTGTGACAGTTTTTGGGGTACATTACATATGGTATCAGAGCAAAATTTACAACACTGGGCCTGGACAGGGCCACATTAATTTCTTAGTATATATTCTAATTTATGAAGACTATTAAATCTTATGGATTACAAACAAAAAGATTTTATGTTTTGTGTTGAATAATGGGAGCTCAAGAAGGTGCAGAAATCAGGATGGAAGGGAATCCGCAACAAGGACCTCCTGGAGATCTGAGATAGAACAGTGATGGAAGTTCACCCACAGAGGTGTTGGAAACAATGAGGAACCTTATTGTCGAACTACAGGTTTTCAAGGCCGACAATGAAAAATTGAAGAAGGCACAGCAGGAACAATAAGAGATAAATGAAGTCCTGCTGTGTAGTATAGTAACCAAGAAAATTCCAAAATATGTTAATCATGAGGAGGAAGTCAACAAAAGGGCCTCCAAGAATTCTGGTGCGAAAATAGAAAAATGAAACAGTTTGTCTGAAGGGACACCTTTAACTGAAGACAAAACCATACCAGACAGAAAAAGAAAACAAACAGACCACCTTGAAGGAGAATTTAAAAAGATTAAACCAACTACTTTTGATGGAGAATCTAGGACAGGAGAAGAAGTCGAGGCATGGTTGTTGGACATCAAAAAACACTTCCAAATCTACAACTATTCCAGCAACATGAAGGTCAGAATGGCGATCTACAATCTAAAGGGGAAGGCCATCATTTGGTGGCAGGACCTGAAATTGGCCAAGGGCCTAAAAGAGAAATAGTTGGAATGGTCTGACTTCAAGAAGTATTTCAAGAAAGAATACCTTTCTGAAAGCTATTATGAAAGGAAGATGAAAGAATTTTATGAATTACAAATCGGACAAATGAAAATGGAGGACTTTATAAATAAGTTTTTGGAACTATTAAGGTTTGTACCATACATTTGGGAGGACAAGGTAAAAATCCAGCGATTCTTAAGATGCCTACCATAGACTTACCAGGACATAATTGAGTTTGACAGCGCCAAATCCTTGAGTGAGGCATTCAGGAAGGCACGAATATGCTATGACCAGTATAAACATCAGGTAGAGTTTCCCAAGACATGGAAGGATAAGAAGCAAGATGGAATGCACCAGCAAAAGAAGGGATACCAGCCATCTCCTTATCAGAATGCAGCAAAAAGTTTCCCAAGGAAGTATTTTCACTCCAATCGTCCGAACACGCAAGGTAGCGATAAACCGGTAAACTTGGGAATGAAGAAGTTTGGGGACAACTCCCGTGAGCCATTAAAGTGTTGGGAGTGTGGAGAACCTCATCTAAGGAGGAACTGTCCACATTTAATTGCAGCAAACAACACTGCTTTCCATAATTTGTAGGAAGCCTTGACAGTGGGTGACATGGGCAAAAGTCTGTATCGGATAAATGCAGACATAGATGGTCGACAAGCTGACCACCAGTCCTCGGTGGTAGAAATCGAAGGTAAAATCCATGACACCTGAATTTATTTTTTAATTGACCCTGGCGCTAGATTAAGTTATATTACTCCTGATGTAGTAGAGTTGAATAAACTTAAGAAACAAAAGCATGAAAAATCTTGGCTTGTACAACTAGAAACGGGTACTAAAAGAAAAGTAGTTAACATTATTTATGATCTTGAGTTCATCTTAAATGGTCAAAAGATAAGGACCAATCTGAACATCCTACCACTAGGGTCTTATGATATGATTATTGGGATCGATTGGTTAGAACAACACAAAGCAATACTAGATTGTTATACAAAGATACTTAGCTATAAAGATAATTTTGGCACTGTTAGAACAGCCCAAGGCATACCAAAACCTGTATCAGTTAGAAAAGTTTCAGCAATGCAACTCAAGAAATGTATTAGAAAGGGATGTCAAGTTTATGCCATCCAAGTGACAAATCTATTAGAAAAAGTTGATAAGCCTAAGTTAGAAGACTTTGTTGTCCTACGTGAATTCAGAGACATATTTGTTGATGAGATACCAGAATTAACTCCTAGGAGAGAAATAGATTTCTCCATAGACTTACTACCTGGATCAGCCCCTATCTCAAAATCAACCTACCGAATGAGTCTACTAGAACTGACAAAATTAAAAATACAATTACAAGAATTGTTGGACAAAGAGTATATCAGACCAAGTGTCTTGCCATGGGGTGCACCAGTCCTCTTTGTGAAAAAGAAAGACGGTACTCTAAGACTATGTATCGATTATAGAGAACTGAACAAAGTAACCATTAAGAACAAATACCCCTTACCCAGGATAAATGATCTGTTCGATCAAGTTGGGGGGGCTAAGATCTTCTCAAAATTGGATTTACGATCCGGTTATGATCAGGTTAGGATAAAGGACCAGGACATAAACAAAACAAATTTTTGAGCAAGATACAGACACTATGAGTTTGTATTCATACCTTTCAGAATCACTAATGCACCAGCCACATTTATGTGCTTGATGAAAAACATTTTCAACCAGTACTTAGACAAGTTTGTAGTAGTATTTATCAACGATATTCTGGTCTATTCTAAAATAGAGGAGGAACATGATGAACACTTACGAATAGTTCTGCAAACACTAAGGAAACACAAACTATATGCAAAATTCAACAAATGTGACTTTTATCAAAGAGAAATACAATATTTAGGACATGTCATTTCCTCAAAAGGTATTGTCGTAGACCCAAAAAAGATAAGAGCCATTATGGAATGGCCAATACCTAAGGATGTGGTAGATATCCAGTCATTCATGGGAATCACCGGATATTATCACAGATTTATAGAAGGGTTCTCCAAGATAGCGTACCCTATCACGTCATTACAAAAGAAAGGGACCAAGTTTAACTGGTTGCAAAAGTGTCAAGACAGTTTTAACAAGCTAAAATAATTATTGACATCAACGCCCATTTTGAAGGTAGCAGACCCAGATAAGGACTTCACAGTATGTGTTGATGCAAGTAAAGAGGGTCTAGGTGGTGCTCTAACTCAGGAAGGGCACGTGATTTATTATGATTCCTGGAAATTAAAGGAACACGAGCGAAATTATGTCACTCATGACTTAGAATTAGCAACAATAATACATGCCTTAAAAATGTGGCGACACTATATAATGGGCAGAAAATTCTTAATATTGATGGATAATAGTGGAGTGAAATATCTATTTAAACAACCAAACCTTAATGCAAGACAGGCAAGGTGGCTATCCTTCTTGAGCGAATTTGACTTCGAGGTCAAACATATCAAGGGTAAGGAAAATAAAGTAGCAGATGATTTAAGCCGCAGAATCATGGGTTATTTGAAATAAATATCAGTAGGGCAGAAAGTGATCTGGAACAGAGAATAAGAATGACAGGTGTTAAGGATGAAAATTACACTAAGATGATGGAAGAATTCCAAAATATTATAGTAAATTTAGATAAACCAAATATAAGTATCGACAAGAAGGGACTACTAAGATTTAAAAACAGACTTTACATACCAGATTCAACAGAGATAAAATAAACTATTTTAGACAAAGTGCATAAGAAACCATATTCTGGCCATCCAGGCTACCAGAAAACAATAACAACACTTAGAAAACTATTTTACTAGCCTAACATGAAGGGAGAAATAGCAGAATACTTGGCTAGGAGCCAAGATTGTCAGTAGGTTAAGGCCAAACACCAGCATCCAGCTGACCTATTACAGCCATTATCAGTACTAGAATGGAAATGAGAGACCATAACATTGGACTTTATAACAGATTTGCCTAAAACTCAGAAATAGAATGATTCAATCATAGTTGTAATCGATAAAATCAGTAAGTCTGCACACTTTATTCCTGTAAAGTCTACTTTTAAAGCTATTAACATTGTTGAAATATTCATGAAAGAAATTTTTAGACTGCATGGTATTCCTAAAATGGTGACTTCAAATAGACACGTAAAATTCACATCCACTTTTTGGAAGGAATTGTTTGCAGAGATAAATACTAATTTGAATTTTAGTACAAGTTATTATCCACAAAGGGTTGGACAGATCGAAAGGACAAACCAAATCATAGAGGATATACTCTGCATGTATGTAAGAACAAAACTGAACAAGTGGGAGGGCTATCTACACTTGGTAGAATTTGCATATAATAATGGGTACCAAACTTCGGCTAAGTTGAGCCCTTTCGAAATACTGTATGGCAGAAAGTGTACAACTCCAATTAGCTAGGATAACCCAGCTAACGGACTTATGGTTGGACTAGAGATGCTCCAAGAAATGGAGAACATGGTAAAAAGGGTACAACAAAATTTGAAAGAAGCACAGGACAGACAAAAGAGCTATGCAGATAAAAAAAAAAGACACTTGGAATTTCAAGTGGGAGACCATGTTTAATTAAAGGTCAAAGCCTAAAAAATCTCACTGAAGTTGGGGAACTATGCCAAGCTAGCACCCAGGTTTTGTGGGCCGCTCGAGATACTAGCTAGAATTGGACCCGTAGCATAACAACTTGCACTCCCAGCTAATCTAAGAATTCATATTGTATTTCATGTTTCTTTGTTGAAAAAGTATATTCATGACCCTACTCATATGATTGATTGGAACTTGGTGCAGATGGAACCCGAAGGCAAGTTCCAGGTGGAACCCCTTCTCAATCTGGACTGGAGAGAAATAGCACTTCGGAACAGAGCCATCGCTCAGGTAAAGGTGCAATGGAAGCACTTTAGTCTTGAGGAGGCCACTTGGGAATTGAAGGGATATTTGTGGAAATCTCATCCAATCCTGTTCCAGGAAAGGAATGAACACTGAGGAAATTTTTTTAATGAAGGGGGAAAGGATGTGACATCCCCCCAAAATAAAATATTTTTATTTTTGTGTGCTGGAAATTTATTTATGTTTTTGGCAAATTCAAATATGGAATTTTTTTTCCATTTATGGAAATTCTGAATTTTGAATTTTATAATTGTATTTAATTATTCTAACTGTAGGGCAGAGATCTATTCAGACTCAACTAACTATTTGACTATGACACTTGTATCACAATAGAATATTTATATTAACTGCAGGAGGACAAATGGAACAACCATGTTAAAAATCAGCCGACCATGACTCCATGAGTGGGGAACAAGTTGGAATTGCCTCTGGGATGATTATTACAAGTGGAAAATTAGATATTTGGCCACTGGTAGCGCGTGAAAATCAGGGATTAAGAAAGCTATGAAAATCCCCAAAGGAGGGAAAAAGACCTGGGCAAAATTGATAAAGAGCATATGCAAGGAGGCATGATGCTGCCAAGTATGCTGGGAAAAGATTTTTGAGCTCTCTCGCTGTTATGAACACTGCGGATTGAGTGTGAGGCTAGAGAATCCTGCTAAAATAGAATTGCCTCGATGTTCTGAGCACTATTGAGTAAGTGTGAGGCAAGAGGATGACTGTTGGAATTGAAGGACATTGCTGAGGAGGATTTTCCAAGTTCACCCTCATAGATTCATGGTCAGGCTAGGGGGTGAATCAGGCAAGTGACTTTGGCTGCCCTGTTCTACGGTTGGGAGGAACGTGGTTGTTCCCTTTGTCTTCCCGTCGAATTGGATTAAGATATGTTGATCTACTCCTCTCTATTTTTGAATGGCTATGTTTGATTGATGTCATATATCTGTTGAGTGATTATATCTAATTTGC
The DNA here is from genome assembly GCA_009831015.1 of Picea engelmannii. NCBI lineage: Eukaryota > Viridiplantae > Streptophyta > Pinopsida > Pinales > Pinaceae > Picea > Picea engelmannii. Next base: position 152,803 of record ML788648.1, read on the forward strand.
AGTAATGTAAACTATTTGAATGATCATATCTATTAGTTGTGAGGAATATATGTGAATGAAATATATATTTATATATATTCATAATACGTTTGTTAGATTGTTCACATCTGACTATTGAAAGATATATATTTGTTGCGGAAGATAAAATAATTTCATGGATATAATCCGTCTGTTGTCGCGAAGTTCGAAATTAGACATCCCAACCCTAGAATTGTCCCTCCTGTAAGTAAAATGATGGGTGGAATCACCTATAATTTTTTTATATACGTAAATAGGAAAAGGGGGAGATTCACGTCAGTGGGGCAAATCCTTTCTATAGTCAAAGACCCAAAAAGCCAAATATAGATCCCACAGAACACCGATATTTAATCACCAAACTCTTATGGAAGTGAAATTTCATTTATGATGCATAGATCTAGTACTGTTGGTGTCTAATACGTTTATTAAATGAGACTCTAAGTGATTATAATAGAAATTACTTTTTATAGAAAACCTGTTGTTCTATTGTACCCTTTTGTAGATTATATGCGTATAAACTCATGAGTTTAGATTTTCGGAATTCTGTTGGGTAAGCAGATATTGAATCCTTCTACACCTACTGTTTCACGGAAAGAAAGTAAGAATACCAGTACAAGGCAAAAACTTAGAATTATGAAAATAATGTGAATTTTGGCATTCGGGACTTGCTGGTTACATTTATGCGAAGTTCCCTTGCTTTTCCAAACCATGAAACCCTGAATCCTGAAATCCCGAGGTGTTGGTCCCACATCCTTCCACTTTTCTCATTTTTGGAAGTTGTTGTTTGTTGTTGTTTGGTATTTGGAACCCTGAAACCCCGAAATGTGGGTCTCACTTTTCCTTTTTCGCATTTCGGAAGTTTTCATATCTTGTTGTTTTGGTACTTGAACTCTCGAAGTCCCGAACTCCGAAATCCCAAAATGCTGGTCACTTTTCGCAATTTCGGGAGTTTTTGTGTGTTGATATTAGCTATTTTATTCGAGAATTCCCAAACTCTGAAATCCTGAAATGCTGGTCACTTTTCGCGATTTCGGGAGTTGTTGTGTGTTGATGTTAGCTGTTGTATTCACAAAATCCCAAACTCTGAAATCCTGAAATGATGGTCACTTTTCGTGATTTCGAGAGTTGTTGTGTGTTTATGTTAGTTTTTGTATTCGTGAAATCCCAAACTCTAAAATCCCAAAATGCTGGTCACTTTTCACGATTTCAGGAATTGTGCGTTGATGTTGGCTATTGTACTCGCGAAATACCGAACTTCGAAATACCGACATGCTGGTCACTTTTCGCGATTTCAGGAGTTGTTGTGTGTTGATTGGAGAGTCTTCCTCCCAATTAGAGGTATGGAAGTAACAGACCTATTTACAAGTCACTCGTATAGTTAAATCTGTGCTGGTGTTATAGACATCATCAAATAAGAAAATATTGGTAAATTTACAAGACTTTAAATAACATTGAAGGGAGGAGTATACCCTTATTGTATCGTCGAGTAGGAAGTTTTAAGTTGCATAGTAAAGACAATCAATGACAGTGAGGTCTCTAACAAACTTTCAGACTGAAGATTTATAACAAAAGACTTAATTGTTTGAATCTCGAAACTATGCAAGGATAATTGTACAAACAATATATTTTTTTTTTTTGTGACAGTTTTTGGGGTACATTACAGTTTTGTTTGAGTGGCTTGAGGTTCTAGTCTTTGTTCGTCTAGGCCATTGTGTCGGGATGGGGATGTTGTCCATTAGCTTGTGGGCATGGTCATAGTTTTGTTGGGTGGGTAGGCATTTTCTCCTTGTTGATCTACGAATGTTTCTCCCAGACACACTTGTGCATGTGTGTGGTGTCATAGTAGCCTATTGCCTAGACTACGTGCTTGCGATCACTATTAGTGGTGTGGTTGAATTGTTGTTGTTGTCACCTTCTTGCCTTTTAAAAAAAATAAAAATTCTCCGCCCGTAGTCGTAACGAAGGGGTCGTCACAATGGTGTTCAAGTTAGACCAGTTGATGAAATTGGTGTAGTTGTTTTTGTAATGATTAACAATTAAATATTATTAATAATATGTACAAGAGATATAAAGTTATTTATATAAGTGTTACTTAAGAACTTATTACAATCATTATTATTGAATTTGTAATAGATATGAGAATGAATGGGCCTTCTACAACAAACAATAAATGGTATCGTACTCACCCTTGATATCACTTGCGACCCTTCAAGGTTTTTAAGGTCAAGATTGTAATAATTGAGATGATTATTGGATCGACAATTCAGAAAACAAGGAAAAATAAGGTGTTAACAAGATTGTGTAACTATGCACAAATTGGCGAACTTAGTCTTGAGTTTATCTTCATTTTACCAACTAAATAGTTGATATCATGACATGATTCATCTCAAGCTTATCACAAAATCTATAATTAATACCAATCATGTTATTATTCAATCGATTGAGTTTAGTTTATTTATGTGTTAGGTAATACGATTTATCGGAATTGAGCAAGATTAATGTTATATGGAAATTGGGATGTATTGAAAGGTTATGTGATTAGATTACTTTATGTGCCTTTAGAATAATGTCGATATAGGATTGATTAAGTATTTTTATCTCTTGCGCCATTTAAAATAAAGTTGATTATGCTTGTGCCTTTAGAATAATGTTGATATAGGGATGATTATGTGTTTATATCTCTTGCGCCATTTAAAATAATGTTGATTAAAGTTGCACCTTTAGAATAATCTTGATATAGGATTGATTAAGTGATTAACCTTATTTTTGCTGTGGGATAATGTTGATGTACAGATGATTAAGTGATTAGATCTCCTTGCTCCTAGGATCAACAATTATGAATAAATGATTGAGTCATTAGATTTCTTTGTGTCATGTGTTAAATGTTGATGTATGGTGGGTTATGAATTTGCTTAATATTACGTCTTGAAGTTAATGCCGATGAATGATTAATTAAGTAGTTAGAATACTTGTGCGCCATGAAATACATTTTGATGTATGATTGATAAACTTGATGATGACCCTTGCGCCATCAATAATTTATGTTTAATATTGACTGAATGATTTAGTTTATTTTCGGTTGATTGGATTAATGATATTTAGAAACCTCCTTGTTCCTTATAACAACTGTGAGCCCTAAGACCTTAAATGGTCAAAATCAATCGGATGAATCCTGGGCTTGATCATTGCTTATGTGTCCTGGAGGTCCTAACCTTGCAGGGTAGGTTGGGTAGGTAGTTATTTTAATGCTCATTGACTTGGTTAATCATTCAATTGTATATTTCTTTAGATGATTGTGATGTGTTGATGTGGTGTTGTTAGTTGTGGTGATGTTTTGATTGAGTCATTGTTTATGCATTGATTTGTGCCTCTTTTAGTTATGTTAATGCAATGCGTTTGTGTCATTTCAGTGACGATGATGTATGTTTTTATTATGTTGCAACGAGTTAATATACTAATGAAAAACAAAAAAAAAATATTATGTACTTCATTTTTTTGACGTAACGACAGGGACGTTACATATGGTATCAGAGCGGGTTTATGTGATGTATGACTGAGCAGGTGTTTCGATTTTCATTCCTTGCAAATTATGTTGACGTATGATTGACGGAGCACTTAAAATTCTATTGTGCCCTTAATTATATGACTGTATGGTTGTTTATAATTTGGTTACCTCGGACCATGAAAATAAAAGTGATAAATTACTCATACACCTTTAATTATGTTGACATTTGATTGTCTAAAATTTAGTATTTTCATGCTCATTTTTATGAGGTGATTTAAGAAATGTTAAAGCTATTAAATTGATATCCTTGATGTGTCCTCATGCCCAATAACATTCATGGCTACTTGGAAAGGTTAAGTGTATGGGACTATCCTGTCACACCATGAATAAATAAGGTGGATTTACCATTTAATTCAAAATTTGATTAGTTACGCGCCCTGTAAGGAATGTAGATTTATCCTTAATTCAATAATTAGATCATGTACATGCCTTGAATAATGTTTATTTATGTTTAATTTAGTAATTTGATTAAACAAGCATCTTGAATTAAAAATTGAGGTTCGCCCTTGAGCCTTGAAAATAAAATAAAGATTGATTTGCATTGTGCCATTAATTATGCTGATATGTGTTGTTCTAGAATTTTTTACACTTGTGTAACTAATATTTAATGTTCATATACAATTGTTTGGAAATTATATTTCTTGCATGCAACGAATATTTAGTGTTGATGAATGATTGTTAGAATTTGATTTCACGCACGCCATGAATTAAATTTTGTATGGTTGATAAAGATGATGATTACCCGTGCCATGATTAATTGAAATTTAGGATTTATTTATTGATCTATTTGATGTTGGACTTGATTGTGTTAGTGGGATGTAGACACCTCCTTATTCCTCAGAACAATCTCCAGCCCTGAGACCTTAAATGGTTAAAATCATTTGGAACCTTGGCTTGAGCATTTCTTATGTATCCTAGAGGTTGTAACCTAGTAGGGTAGGTTGGGGTGTATATTCATTTTATATTCTTCATCGGATTGATTGTTGTTGTAAATTGCTTCAATATATTATGATGGGCTAATATACTACGCTAAGTATGTTTATGTGTCACTATCGCTCGATGATGCATTGAATGTGTCATTAGTGATTTCCATTATGAGTAATTGTTACTTCTTTTACTTACGATGTTGTTTATTAGGCACTGTTGTGATCATTGTGTTGATGTTTATTTCTTAACGCAAAAAAACATAAATAATTTACCTTTATGCTTCTTTTTTCTTGGTCATAATGGAGGTTTGTTACATCCCTCTTACCTCATGGTATCTTATGATGGAGTCTTAGTGCTCCACATTGACATGAAGATTCCCTTAACCCAATCCGACAATATGTCAAAGTAATCCTTCATCACTCGCCTTAAGAGTCATTTACAATGGACTTCACCAAGTGTTTTAATAGGCTTCATTTCATGCAATTGAGAGGAACCATACCACATGCTTCCAAAAAATTCACGTGTGCCCTCATTGTCACCTAGGTCTATGTCTAGACTTTATTGATGATTTATGAGGGGTACGCATGGCTAACCAAGTCTTATAGTAGTATGTCCAACTACATGCAATAAATAAATCTACAACTCCAAAGTAAATATATTTTTTCATGGTGACTCCACTATCACTTCTCTTTCTATTGCTAACAAATCTCACATTTTAAGTTTCCAAAATTATAAGTTATTTTTACCATCAAATATTTTTTCAACCTTGAATTCAACATTCATCATATTTTCCATTAGTTCTCTACATATAGGATACCTTGAAAATTTCACTTTCAATTATTTTTTAAATATATATATCTTTAAACTTCCATAAAAAATTAATTTTATGACATCCACCAAATTCTCTCTCTCTCTCTCTCTCTCTCTCTCTCTCTCTCTCTCTCTCTCTCTCTCTCTCTCCATATATATATATATATATATATATCTTACTCGAAACTCTACACACAGATCTCCAAAAAAAAAAACCTCCACAAAAAAATTTCTTCGTTGTTGATTCTCCACTACCGAACAAACTCACGCAGAATCAACATTGTGCATAGATAGACATTGATTTACCTCTACACGGTCCTCCACCTTAGCTATATCTATAAAACGAGGCCCTTATGGTTTCCTTCATGCTCAATGACCCTTCCACTATGCATGTGTATATTTTGTATCGATGGTATACTTCGGCTCTACCTCCATGTGTGACATGAATAGACCTCAATCATTCCTCAAACCCGTTCTCTAACCAAAATCTCAATCACCTCCTTCACCTCCAATCTAATACCACTTTTTTAGTCCGTAAACATATTTAAAACATAAAGATCATGACATATGCAACCAAGAAATAAGACAACACCAAACATAGATGACATAGTATTTATGTGGTAAAACCCTTTAGAGAGAAACATCTGTGGGGCAAGGTATCATTATTTGTAAACCAACATCACCAAATATTAAAATAAATAAATTTTGGTTTTTTACATTTTGTTCTAATGGATTGGTGTCCCATTTTAACATCCTTTCATATCATCATAAAAAATAAGACATGAAACCCATTAAAAGAACAATAACTCAATACCTAAATCATAGAAAGCATAATCCAAATGACTTGGTATCATATAAATACCATAAACTTGATCTTTGTTTAACAAAATGTAATTATTTCCTCAAAATTGAATTTAAATGAAGAAAAAAAAAGACTAAATACATGTTTTCAAGATTTTAGATAGTCCTAATAATAAAATAGGTCAATCTTATTAAAAAATAAGATTTCAAAAGAAATTATATATAGTTTTTGTATTGTGTAATGTTATGTATATAGTTATAGTGTATTTATATACTTTTAAAATAGTTATAACAACTTACATAAATAGTGCATTTACAACTAAATCCACCTTTGAATCTACTAACTCAATACCTAAATCATAGAAAACATCATCCAAATGACTTGGTATCATATAAATACCATAAACTTGATCTTAGTTTAACAAAGTGTAATTATTTTCTGAAAATTGAATTTAAATAAAGAAAAAAAAAAACTAAAGACATGTTTTCAAGCTTTTATATAGTCCTAATAATAAAATAGGTCAATCTTATTAAAAAATAACATTTCAAAAGAAATTATATATAGTTTTTTATTGTATAATATTATATATATAGTTATAGTGTATTTATATTTTTTTTAAATAGTTATAACAACTTACATAAATAGTGCAGTTACAACTAAATCCACCTTTGAATCTACTAACTCAATACCTAAATCATAGAAAGCATCATCCAAATGACTTGGTATCATATAAATACCATAAACTTGAGCTTTGTTTAACAAAATATAATTATTTCCTCAAAATTAAATTCAAATAAAGAAAAAAATAAATAAATACATTTTTCAAGTTTTTATATAGTTCTAGTAATCTTATTAAAAATTAAGATTTCAAAAATAATTATATATTTTTTTCATATATATATATATATATATATATATATATATATATATATATTATTTATATTTTTTCTTAAATAGTTATAAAGACTTATATAAATAGTGCATTTATAGCTAAATCCACTTTTGAATCTACTAACTCAATATCTAAATCATAGAAAGCATTATCCAAATGATTGGGTAACATATAAATACCATAAACTTGAGGTTTGTTTAACAAAATGTCATTATTTCCCAAAATTGAATTCAAATAAAATAAAATAAAAAAATAAATAAAAACATGTTTTTAAACTTTTATATAGTTCTAATAATAAAATAGATTAATCTTATTAAAAAATAAGATTTCAAAAGGAATTATATATTTTTTTATTATATAATATTATATATAAATAGATATATATATTATTTATATATATTTTTAATAGTTATAACAACTTACATATTACAGGTTTAAATCTTTTAGTTGAACATCAACTAGAAATATTAAAAACACACATAACCATGACATTATATTTAAATTGAATAGATTCTTTTAATATCCTCTTACATTTAAATATTTTCTAAATTGAAAGTTAAAAGAAAGAAAGTTGAAAAGTAAAAAAATA
>ML788648.1:188226-210280 GCA_009831015.1 Picea engelmannii
TGATTTAGAGAAAGAAGTATAAATTATTTCAACAATGCTATAACACAAAACAATAGAGTGCAATTATTTTAGAGATGGTGCAATGAAAAATTATTTAGAGAAATTACTTATTATGATTTCAATAATAACATAATGAAAAACAAGGAAATGCATTGATTTTAGTGATGACACAATGATAAATAATTTAGAGCAATTAACTGCATTGATTTCAATAATGAGATAATGCAGTTATGTATTGATTGAAGTGATAGATACAATGAAGAAAACTTTACCATATTCAAGTAGTATTGATTTTAACAATGATATAAAACAAAACAATAGGGTGCATTGATTTCACTAACAAAACTATGAAAAATGATTGAGTGCATTAATTAATTGAAGAAATGATACTAACAAATTTTATCTTGTATATTGATTTCAATATCACTATGAAAAATGATTTAGTACATTAATTAATTTAAGAAATGATAATAAGGAAATTGTAACATCCCGCTCTGGCTCACTGAGCGAACTTATTCTTTGAGGACACTTGCTCGCAAGTGATCTGGATTATTATGCTATTAAAACTTTTGATTATGATTGTGAGGCGTTATGGGTTGATGACAAGTTGTTTTACTGCTTTGACATAGATAGGTGCTATTGACTCGGTTTTACTGAGTGTGAAGGATTACAGACCTAGAGGATGCTGAGGCATCGATGGAACCCCTTGGACTCTGGATCGAGTCAGGGAGTGTTCCATTGGGGTTTGATTGTTTTACTGTGATATTAGTGCATCTGATTAGATGATATGATGTGGATATGTTCTAACATGATTTGTTGATGATGTAGGCTAACGATAGCTTGCTGACCAAACTCACATATGGAGTAAAGGGGTCACGCACAAATACCAGAGATGTGAGGGAGAGGTGTGGACAGTAGCCCTGCCATAGCCTACTAGCACTCTCATCGTGGCTCGAACTATAGGTTAACGATTATCTAGTTCGAGAGGACCCATGATGTCATGAGGGCAGGTTACGACAGTCGCTCACGATGATTCTAAGGGGCATAGAATAAGGCGGGGGCCTTATTCCTTAGAATCCCTTAGTCTCCAACAAGTTCACATGGTAGAGTGTTGAATCCAGGGATTATTGATGTCTACCAAATCAGTCAAGATGTAACGAACCTCCCGTTCCTCATGACATCAACCTCTCATAACAAGTGCAATATTTTTTATTTTTTTTTCACTTTTGTGTGTGTGTGCATGTGTACAAGGGTAATAAAGACATTATATTCTGTGTCACAACATGATGACAAATCATGACGCATGCAACTGCGACAACAACATAAATATCTAAGATGCACATCAAGCATTGGCAAGCAATGAACAACATGAAACCGACAAATAAATAAGACTAACTACCCGCCTGTCCTACCCTGCAATGGTTAGGACCTCCAAGACACATAAGAAATGCTCAAGCCTGGGTTCACATAGATTTTAACCATTTAAGGTCTCAAGGCTGGCAATTGTTCTGAGGAACAAGGAGGTTTCTACATTCTTCCCGACAACAATAGACCAAGATTACATACTAAGGACAACACCTTACATCCAAATGCAACCAAAATTATTTACACAAGATCCAAAACCCTTGCAGTGAGAAAATAATCACATTAAACGTTCTTACAACCTAAAAAAAACATTAATTAGTAAACAACACACCCTCAATGGGAAGCGCTAGTTGAAAATGATTTCACCAAAATCCCGATCAATCGACGAGTCTAGCTAGTCAATAGTTACTGTCATTTTAATCATCTATTGCGAGCTCGACTTAGTAGATCTAAAATGCATAATATTGTTAAGGTACGATCTAAGTTATCCTTAAAACAATTCATTGCGTAGTTCTAAATTATAAGTAACAACCGAGTACCATCTAAATCAACATTTAAAGAACATTACTAAGCAGGTCTAGATATTCGACTGGATTAATAATTAAGAAATATAATTTGAACATTATTTAAATTCTAACTAGTCTGTTAATCATAAACTAGCCATTCATTTTAACTCGCCAGATTTTTTTTTACTTAGAAACGAATGAAGCATGTACCCATCGCCACATAAAGATGACAAGGCAGGTTAGAAAAATTAAGAAATTGTACAGAGCTTAAAGGACATTACACTTTATATAGTATCCAATAACATTTAAAAAAATCCCTCCTTTCTCTTTTTAACTCAACCTAGATTTATTAGGTATGGAAATTATATCCTTGATAGATAAGGGTAAGTGTTTCTTGACCCTCTCTAGTTATAACAAGATTTATGAATGTGTCAATTCTATTCTTGGATGTAAAGGAATTTGGGTATGTACATGTATCAAAGTTTAAGCAAATATATCCTGCAAGGTTTTTGGAATAATAGTAACACCACTAAAATCTCCTCTTTATCATAAAACTGGATAATTATTGCACATAAATCAAAGTTAGTTGATTAACCCCCAAACCTAAATTTTCCATAAACTGTTGTCGTTAAAGTTGCGTCCATAAAGATAGCCGTAAAAATTCCTACCATAATTATGCTACCAAAAAAAAGGGCCATAAAGCTTGCCATAAAATTTCTTACCAGACACGCCATATGGATGGTTGCAAGTCTGCATTAATAAAAGCTACCAAAAAAAAATGCCATGCCTCCTTTCGCAGGGTTGCTATGATTATGCTAACATGGTCCTATGTCAAGTGTGCAGTTCTGGCATTGTCGGAAGAAGAATTTAACAACAACACATCCGAGCATCAAGGTGAAGGCGGACGAAACTTTCAAGGATAAGGGTGAGAGAGTAAAAGTGTTCAATCCCAGCAACAGACTTTGATAAAAGAAAATGCTAAATTTGGGGGTGGAACAACACACTCAAGAAATGTCTTAAAGCCTCGAAATCACGGGTAAAGGTGGCCATATTTGGAAATCCATTAGACAAAATATACAGTCACATGCCGAGGTTAAAAATCACAGGTGGACAATCGAGCTTATACAACAATGCGTTAGGGAGGGCACTCATATGCAGGGATTGGAAATAAGAAATTCCTACAGTCTACGCATCAAGTGTACCGTGGGCCATAAAATCATGAACACTACACCCTCTGATCTGGAGCCCATTTTCTGAAACAAACTTGCTTCTCTCACAGAGGACATTAAGCTTTCTACCTGTTGCCTCCCTTCGGGAAAAGATCTGTCCTCGGGAAATGAAAGTTATCGTTGCTACTATGGCACCAGTAGATGTTAAACCGTAGCAAGCACAAGATGATGAGAATATTGGATTTTGCATTCAAGCCGCATTCATATAAAAGGTATAGATGAAGTTAAAAATGAATGGGTATAAATGACAACCATTGATCAATGTGGTTTTATACTCGATCAATGGTGGTGATATCTTTTCCCCTACTGAAATAAATGAATTGGTAAAAATGACAACAACTTCAACGGAAGTCTTTCATCTTTACTTTAAATGATGACTATCTCGCCTGCCTTCTTAAGGTAGGTAGGTTGATAAGCTAATCAACTTAATTCGTTCAAAATCGATACAACTAATCATCAATATCTTCATACGTATTGATTGAGTGTGCGACTGAGCTACTACAGGAAGTCGCAGGGAATGCCATTAACCCTGTCCCTCCTTGATGATTAATCCTGAGTTGTTTAAAGGATAACGAATGAACCCTCTGTTCCATCGAAGGATAGAAATTTTTACCCATAAATTCTTCACGCTATACAGAAATCTACAGTAACAAAAAAAGAGATCAAATATGAAATAGGGGAGGATCACCGCTACCCAGTAGTCTATAAGATGTAAATTTTCACCCATACCATACCATAAAGATTGCATTCAAGGGAAGTATCAATTCCTGTGTGGCAATAGTAACATTTAAGAAAGTGAGAATAGTAAAGCGATAAAGGAAGTTTAAAAATTAATAAATTTTAGGGGAGTGCTATTTGTAATTCAAGCAAACTGGGCAACTAGCAAGGCCGACAATGCCTCATTGGGAAGCCTAGTGCACAGGAGAAGGCATGAGCTAAATTAGGGAAATGTTCTTCATATGGAAAACAATTAACAGAGCCAAATGTTATTCTTCCAAAATCCTTTAAGGAAAACGTTACACAACAAAAAGTAATGTAGCAAAAGGGATGCAGCACAAACGTTATTCAACCCAATCATGTTACAATGATGCGTTGTACCTGAGCTTAATCAAGATAAATTGGGTTCCAGCCAAGCATTAAGCACCAAGGGTTGAGGGTGAGATTATTCTCATTGGCTAAAATACGTACTATTCAAGTAAAAGTTCGTTGTTGTCAAGGAAAAACTTCACTGTCAACACGCGTAAAACAAAAGTGGGGGTGACAGGCGAATACATAATTCTTGCATTAACCAGAGATAAGGATAACAAACGAAAACACAAGAACTGTAGCAGAAAGTTATATAAAACTTAACATCAATTTTACTTTTCCAATATACGAGCAATTCCAAGCATAAATCCTAATACCATCGAATCAACAGAATTGAAAAGCGTATCGTTGCCTATTTGCCCGCTCCGAGTGACATCTGCTCGCTCCGTGCCGCTCCCGCTCGTCGACCGTTGAGACCTCACCAGTACCTCCCATCCAATGTTAGGGGTACTCTTATTCCCTCTTAGCCCCCCGAGCCGCAAAGAAGCCACACACTATCCGGAGGGTACGTCTAGCTCCCAGCTCGCCTCGCAAGGTCGAGCTACCACTCCTCTCCAAGATGGAAAATCCTAACTCCCACAAGTAAATCAGTCAAGTCAATATTCTTGTAGTGTAATGTTACGCTTACAGAAGGTCCCCTTCTTCCTTCTCCTCACTCTCTTTTATAGAGTTTTTGAACTCCCTTTCCTTCCCTAAGCCTCATTTAATTAAAGTTTTAATAAAAAATTCCTAAAAATTCTCCTTCGTACAAGTGTCACCCATCCCCCATGTTTCTCCATTAATTATTTTCTTTAATTAATTAATTGTCTTATTTCCCTCACCCACCTAGAGTTACTCCTAAAATCACTCATAGGTGTCCCTAGATTCCCTTACAGGTTTTAAAGGCTTTCCCTAAAATGAAATTGATAAATCAGTTTAAAATTAGAAGGTTCTTAAATGCAGATTCTTTACTAAGTTGGCTTCCCGCTTTTTACCATGAGTTCCCCTCTTTCCCTCTTTAGGTTACCTCCTTTCCCTAATTTCCTAATTTTTATATTTCCCTCTTTCCCCTTTTTATTTGAGCTAGAAATGACAATTGTGCAAATTAACCTCTTTTTACTTTTATTATTAATTTAGTATCTTTTTAAACTATCAAAAAGTCAAAATAATTAATTTCTTCTTTACATTTTATATCCATAGATTTTATTTAATTTCTTACTCTCTTCATTTTACCCAAAAATTCACGAAGACCAAAATTATTACTTAAGTGGTGTTTATTTTAAATTTTATTATTTTATTTTTATATAAATATTTTCTTAAGGGTAGACAAAATTTTACCCCTAGCGAAGTTTTAGATTTAGAACTTAGATTCTGAACTAGGCGACATTTGATGAGGGACGTTGTTTTAAAATTTATTAATGTGTTATTTGTCTTAGGGCCATCTAGGTTCATCCCTCTATCATCATCAAAACGAAGTGCCCTTCAGGACGCACTAGGTGCTCCAAGGGTGCCACTCGCCTCATCTGTTCCTTTGCGCGAAGTGCCCTTCAGGACGTACTACATGCTCCAAGGGTGCCACTCGCCTCTTGACTGATTGGTAGACATCAATAACCCCTGGAGTCAACACTCTTCCAGGTGAACTTGTGGGAGACTAAGGGATTCTAAGGAATAAGGCCCCGGTCTTATTACGCGCCCCTTAGAATCATCATGAGTGATTGTCATAGTCTTCCCTCACGGCATCGTGGGTCCTCTCGAACTAGGTAATCGTTAACCTATAGTTCGATCCATGGCAAGAGTGCTAGTAGGATATGGCAGGGCTGTTGTCCACCCCTCTCCCTCAACATCTTTTGTAGTCGTGTGTGGCCCCTTTAATCCGTATGTGAGTTTGGTCGGCAAGCTATCGTCAGCCTGCATCATCAATAAATCATGTCTAACACATCCACATCATATCATCTAATCAGATGTATTGATGACTATCATGCTTGCCTGCTTAAGGTAGGTAGGTCAATAAGCTAATCAGCTTAATTCGTTCAAAATCGATACAACTAATCATCAATATCTTCGTATGTATTGATTGAGTGTGCGACTGAGCCACTACAGGAAGTCGCAGGGAATGTCATTAACCTTGTCCCTCCTTTATGATTAATCCTGAGTTGTTTAAAGGAGAACGAATGAACCCTCTGTTCCATTGAAGGATAGAAAATTTTACCCATAAATTCTTCACGCTATACAAAAATGTGCAGTAACAAAAAAAGAGATAAAATATAAAATAGGGGAGGATCACTGCTACCCAGTAGTCCATAAGATGTAAATTTTCACCCATACAGTACCGTAAAGATTGCATTCAAGGGAAGTATCAATTCCTGTGTGCCAATAGTAACATTTAGGACAGTGAGAACAGTAAAGCGATAAAGGAAGTTTAAAAATTAATAAATTTTAGGGGAGTGCTATTTGTAATTCAAGCTAACTGGGCAGCTAGCAAGGATGACAGTGCCTCGTTGGGAAGCTTAGTGCACAGGAGAAGGCATGAGCTAAATTAGGGAAATGTTCTTCATAAGGAAAACAGTTAAGAGAACCAAACGCTATTCCGCCAAAATCCTTTAAGGAAAATGTTACACAGCAAAAAGTAATGTAGCAAAAGGGATGTAGCTCAAATGTTATTCAACCCAATCATGTTACAACGATGCGTTGTACCAGAGCTTAATCAAGAGAAATTGGATTCCATCCAAGCATTAAGCACCAAGGGTTGAGGGAAATATTATTCTCATTGGCTAAAAGATGTACTAATCAAGTAAAATTTTGTTGTTGTCAAGGAAAAACTTCACTGTCAACACATGTAAAACAAAAGTGGGGGTGACGGGCGAATACATAATTCTTGCATTAACCAGAGATAAGGATAACAAACGAAAATGAAAGAACTGTAGCAGAACATTATATAAAACTTAACATCAATTTTACTTTTCCAATATACGAGTAGGTCCAAGCATAAATCCTAATACCATCTACCCAACAGAATTGAAAAGCATATTGTTGCCTGTTCCCCCACTCTGAGTGACGTCCGCTCGCTCCGTGCCGCTCCCACTCGCCGACCGTCAAGACCTCACCGGTATCTCCCAGCCAATGTTAGGGGTACTTTCCTTCCCCCTTAGACCCCCGAGCCACAAAGGGGCCACACACTATCGATAGGGTACGTCTAGCTCCCAGCTCTCCTCGCAAGGCCAAGCTACCACTCCTCTCCAAGATGGAAAATCCTAAATCCCACAAGTAAATTAGTCAAGTCAATATTCCTGCAGTGTAACGTTACGTTCACAGAAGGTCCCCTTCTTCCTTCTCCTAAATCTCTTTTATAGAGTTTTCGAACTCCCTTTCCTTCCCTAAACCTCATTTAATTAAAGTTTTAATAAAAATTTCCTAAAAATTTTCCTTCATACAAGTGTCACCCATCCCCCATGTTTCTCCATTAATTATTTTCTTTAATTAATTATTTGTCTTATTTCCCTCACCCACCTAGAGTTACTCCTAAATCAATCATAAGTGTCCCTAGATTCCCTTACAGGTTTTAAAGGCTTTCCCTAAAATGAAATTGCTAAATTAGTTTAAAATTAGAAAGTTCTTAAATGCAGATGCTTTACTATGTTGGCTTCCCTCTTTTTACCATGAGTTCCCCTCTTTCCCTCTTTCGGTTACCTCCTTTCCCTAATTTCCTAATTTTTATATTTCCCTCTTTCCCCTTTTTATTTGAGCTAGAAATGACAGTTGTGCAAATTAACCTCTTTTTACTTTTATTATTAATTTAGTATCTTTTGAAACTATCAAAAAGTTAAAATAATTAATTTCTTCTTTACATTTTATATCCATAGATTTTATTTAATTTCTTACTCTCTTCATTTTACCCAAAAGTTCATGAAGACCAAAATTATTACTTAAGTGGTTTTTATTTTAAATTTTATTATTTTATTTTTATATAGATATTTTCTTAAGGGTAGACAAAATTTTACCCCTAGCGAAGTTTTAGATTATGAACTAGGCGACATTTGATTAGGGAAGTTGTTTTAAAATTTATTAATGTGTTATTTGTCTTAGGGCCATCTAGGTTCATCCCTCTATCGTCATCAACACGAAGTGCCCTTCAGGATGCACGAGGTGCTCCAAGGGTGCCACTCGCCTCATCTGTTCCTTTGCGTGACATTCCCTTCAGGATGAACTACGTGCTCCAAGGGTGCCACTCGCCTCTTGACTGATTTGTAGACATCAATAACCCCTGGAGTCACTCTGCCAGGTGAACTTGTGGGATACTAACGACTTCTAAGGAATAAGACCCCCACCTTATTGTGCACCCCTTAGAATCATCGTGAGTGATTGTCGCAGTCTGCCCTTACAACATCGTGGGTCCTCTCAAACTAGGTAATCATTAACCTACAGTTCGATCTAAGGCGGGAGTGCTAGTAGGCTATGGCAGGGTTACTGTCCACCTCTCTCCCTCAACATCTCTGGTAGTCATGTGTGGCCCCTTTACTCCATATGTGAGTCTGTTCTGCAAGCTATCGTCAGCCTGCATCATCAACAAATCATGTCAGAACACATCCACATCATATCATCTAATGATATGTACTAATATCATAGTAAAACAATCAAACCCCAATAACACACTCCCTGACTCGATCCGGAGTCCAAGGTGTTCAATCGATGACTCTGCATCCTCAAGGTCCAAAACCCTGCACACTCAGTAAAACCGAGTCAATAGCACCTATCTATGTCAATGTAGTAAATCAACATGTCATCTTCCCATAACACATCATAATCAAAGTCAAATGTTTTAATAGCATAATAAGCCGGATCACTTGCGAGAAAGTGTACTCGAAGAATAAGTTCGCTCAGTGTGCCAGAGCGGGATGTTACATACACCCCCTTTTCATCTAAAATTCATCCCAAACTTTCACAGTATAAATGCCAAAATAAGTGTATCACAATATCATATGTCTATCTATCAAACAAAAATGGAAACTACTGGCACATATCATATGCATCATCCCAGGTCGTCGAGTGCTTACTATATTTCTCCCACTAGACCTTGACCTGGTCTACCATTCGACGTCATAGCTATCAAACACGATGATCCAAGATGCAAACCAGCTCAGTCGTGAGTGCCCCCTCTTCCGATACCTGTGAGGAACGCATGTCAATAACATGTGTAGGATCACTAATATAATGTCTCAAAATAGATACATGAAAAACATCATGCATACGCCTCAAGGAATCAGGCAAGGCTAGTCGATAGGCCACGGGCCCCTTTGTCTCCACAATCTCGAAAGGGCCCATGAACCTAAGAGAGAGTTTGGCTCCCTTCCCCATACTTGATTGAAATCTTATGCGGTTTAACCCGCAAGAAGACTCGATTGCTAACCTCGTAACTACGGTCGACATGACGTGCGTCAACATAATTCTTCTGTCGATCCTGCGCTTCTTTAATCCTTTGTCTTACGATTTTCATTTCCTCTTCCAATTCTTGGATCACTTCTGGTCCCACCAAGACCCTATCCTCAAGCCGATCCCAACTCAAGGGTGTCTGACATGGTTTTTTGTAAAGAAACTCAAAATGCGCCATCTTAATGGTGCTCTGGTAACTATTGTTGTAAGCAAACTCTACTAGTGGCAAGAATTCTTCCCAATGCTTTTGTTGGTCCATCACATATATGCGCAACATGTCCTCAAAGGTTTGGTTAGTTCGTTCAGTTTTCCTATCAGTCTCTGGGTGATACACTGTACTAAAGTTAAGTTGGGCTCCCAAGGCCTCTTGGAAGCTCGTCCAAAATCGTCCAGTAAACACTGATCCTCAATTGGATATAATCTTCTTAGGCATGCCATGCAGCCTCACAATCTCACTGATGAAAACTCTAGCTATGTCAGGTGCCTGATACATCGTACGCACAGGAACAAAGTGAGCACTCTTCATCAGGGTGTCTACCACTATGAAAATCGAGTCATGTCTCCTCGCCGTCAATGGCTATCCAACAATAAAATCCATCGAAATAACCTCCCATTTCGATTCCAAAATGGCATGTGGTTGAAGTAATTCTGCTGGGTGTCTATGTCCAGCCTTTACCTGCTAACACTCTAGACATCTGGCCACATGGTTGACTATGTCGGTCTTCATTCCCTTCTAGAAGAATAAGGGTTTAAGGTCTGCCCTCATCTTTGTGACTCGTGGGTGAGCCATGTAAACTGCTCTATGAGCATCGCTCAGTATCAACATCCTCAATTCGTCATTTGGCGGTATGTAAATCCAACTTTTAAACCTTAATAAACCATTTCTATCAAATGAAAATCCCTCATATCGTGGTACCATCATTGTGTTTTGTCTGATAAAAACCTCGACCTCTTTGTACCAGTCATCGTCACGCTGTAAAGTTAGAATCTTTTCACATAGATTCATCTGAAGAGGAAACACCGAAGACATGTGTGGCCTCCGACTCAAAGCATCCGCAACTCGGTTCATTGTTCCCTTTATGTAAGTAATCTCAAAGTCGTACTCGCTAAGAAATTCTGACCAACGCCGTTGTCACGTGTTTAGGTCTCTTTGCGTAAAAATGTATTGTAGTCCACAATGATCAGTCTTTAGTTCAAATTTCCGTCCAACAAGGTAGTGTATTAAAAAATTCAAGGCATATACAATGGCTAATAACTCCAAATCGTGCGTCACGTAGTTCTCCTCATGAATTATCAGTTTCCTCGAAATGTAAGCAATTACTCGTCCATCTTACATCAAGAATCCACCTAATCCTTACTTGGATGCATCAGTGCATACTAAGAAGTTCGCATCCATATTAGGGACCTTTAGTATCGACGTTGTGGTCAACAACTCCTTAAGCCTCTGAAATGCTTCCGCACATTTCTCGGTCCAAACAAACTTCTTATCTTTCTTCTGCAATTCCATGATCGAATTTACTATCTTCGAAAATCCCTTGATGAATCGTCGATAGTATCCTACTAAACCCATGAAGCTACGCACTTCCGGGATATTCGTCGATGAAAGCCATTCCATAATAGCCTTGACCTTGGCTGGATGCATGGTGATGCGTTCGCCGGAGATGACATACCCCAAGTAGTGGATCCTTGAATGATAAAATGAGCATTTGGAAAACTTCCAAAACAATTTGTGCTCTCGCAAACACTGTAGCACCAAGCGCAAGTGCTCGTCATGCTCATCCATCGTATGAGAGTAAATCAAAATATCATCAATGAACACTTGGAGGAACTTGTCCAAGTACTCGCGGAACACCCCGTTCATCAAACTCATAAATACCCCTGGGGAGTTTGTCATTCCAAATGATAAAACAGTAAACTCGTAATGTCCAAACCTTGTCTTAAATGCGGTCTTTGGGACATCATCCTCCTTGATCCATAACTGGTGATACCTTGATCGAAAATCAATCTTTGGAGAACACCGTCGCCCCCTTCATTTGATCGAACAGATCATCAATCCTCGGCAATGGATACTGATTCTTGATCGTAGGCTTGTTCAGTTGACGATAGTCAATGAAAATCCTCCATGATCCATCCTTCTTCCGTATGAAAATAATAGGTGCACCCCATGGTGACACACTAGGACGTATCAGTCCCAGGTCCAGCAACTCCTTCAGTTTAATTTTCAACTCTTGTAACTCCGAGGTCGACATCCGATAAAGCTTTGTTGCTATCGGTTCAGTCCCCAGTTTTAGGTCTATGGTGAACTCTAATTCCCTCTCTGGCAGAATCCCACGTAACTCCTCCAGAAATACGTTCGCAAACTCTCTCACCATCGGAAGGTGTTCTAGACCTTCCGCTACTCCCTTCCCATTTAACGCAAGGATCGCATAAAGCTTGCACCCCTTGCACATACTCTTCCGTAGTTGTAAGGAAGAGATGAACCTTAGGGAAACTGCCTGGTTTCGGCCTACAATCACATGTCTCCGTCCCTCGTCATTGACCAAGCTCAACCATTTTGTCTTACAGTTGAGTATCACCTCATACGATTCCAACCAATCCATACCAATCATGACATCATAAGATCACAAGATCATGAAGTACAAGTTGGCCCTGGTGACAAACTCTCCCAGGTTAAGGGCACAACCCGTAACTTTTCCCCTGACCTTTTTTTTGGCTCCCAAGGCCATCTCTATGAAGCTAAACCCATCTTGCTCGACTGCCTTTACCTTAATCCTTTTTAGCATTGTACTAGAAATGAAACTCTCGGTAGCATCGGGATCTATCAAAATACTAAGGGTCTAGTCAGTGATAGTACCTATCGTCTCAAGCACAGTCGAATGATGCTCTGCCTAGTTGTTATTCACCATTGCATAAATCCAATGGGCCTTGCCCATATCTCCCATGGTAGTGGGTCCTGCTGATCTAGACGCTTTGGTCGTCTCCACAGGACAATCACGTTGGTAGTGTCTCTCCCCACACGTCCAATACCCCTTCTTCGGCCTAGTAGTCCTGGTACTCGAAGTAGAAGATGATGGCCCACCGGCCTGGAACCCTGGTCTGTTCTTCTGAATAGGCCTAAACTATTGTTGTTGCGGGCGATGCTGTTGCTAATGCTGTGGTCCCCAGTAAGGTGCCCGCTGCTGAGGCATTGGTCATTGGGGTGTAGTGAAAGTGGATCCCCTACGGAAACCACGATATCCCAGCATATGTCTCACTGGTGTCTCGTGCTGGTGTGTTCCAGATGAAACCTTCCCTACTGGTCTCGCTGGAGTCCTGGCCTGACCCCCACTGATAAGCTCCTCTTGTTCTATGAGGGCCTTATGGACAACATCTTGTAAGGTTTGAGGCATCAAAATCATAACCTTTGCACGTCGGCTACCGTTAAGGTCAAATACGAACCTGTTGACCTTAAGCTTCTTAGTGTTAAGGTGCAGAGCATACCGGAGCAGCTCCATAAAATGGGCTTCGTACTTGGGCACTGTACGACCTCCCTATCGTAGGGCGTTGAACTCTTTGAGCTAATGCTTGATAAATTTCTCTGAAAGGTACCAATCTCGGAACCGTTCCTCAAACAGTTCCCATGACACGTCTTCAATGGCCATGTTCAGTTGTGGTAGGAGCATCTTCCACCATAGAAGAGCTCTCCCCTTCAGTTGAAAGGCCACCATGCGGACCTTAAAGTTGGAGTTATAATCGCAGAGGGCGAAGCACATTTCCATGTTCTCCAACCATGCCTTTATGGCTGCATCATCCGGGGCACCAAAGAACTCGGGAAATTTGACCTTCTCGCGTTCACGGTGAGTGCTACCAGTATCAACTGGAGCACATTGTGGAACCTCAGTGGGTCAAGGTGCCCTGGCCTCATCTCGGTCCAAACGACTGATCAGTGCCTCGGACATGCACTGGAAAGATCTCATCATTCTGACTACGTCGACAACTGCTATTTTCTCCTATCCGAGAACCTACTCATCTCCCTGTGGGTTAGACCCCTTAGGCGTGGATGCTACTGGAGGCGTCACACCTCCTCCCCTAGCACTCTGTCATCCACCTTCGCGACATCCTCTAACCATGATTATCATGCACACACACAAGTCAACTTGATCAACAACAATATAATCAATCATATCAACGAAATCGGTAGCGATCCCAAGTCAGAGGTTGAACCTGCTCTGATACCATATGTAATGAACCTCTCGTTTGTCACGACATCAACCTCTCATAACAAGTGCAATATTTATTTATTTATTTATTTTTTGTGTGTGTGTGTGCGTGTGTACAAGGGAAATAAAGAAATTATACTCCGCATTGAAACACGATGACGAATCATGACGCATGCAACTGTGACAACAACATAAAGATCTAAGATGCACATCAAGCATCAGCAAGCAATGAACGACAGTCAACCGACAAATAAATAAGACTGACTACCCGCCCGTCCTACCTTGAAATGGTTAGGCCCTCCAAGACACATAAGCAACGCTCAAGCCCAGGTTCCGATCGGTTTTAACCATTTAAGGTCTTAGGGTTGGCGACTGTTATGAGGAACAAGGAGGTGTCTACATCCCGCCCGACCATAGCAGACCAAGCTTACATGCTAAGGACAACACCATACATCCCAATGCAACCAAAATTATTTACACAAGATCCATAACCCTTGCAGTGAGAAAACAATCACATTAAACGTTCTTACAACCTAAAACAAACATTAATTAGTAAACAACACACCCTCAATGGCAAGCGCCAGCTGAAAATGATTTCGCCAAAATCTCGATCAATTGTCGAGTCGAGCTAGTCAATAGTTACCATCATTTTAATCATCTATTGCGAGCCAAACTTAGTAGATCTAAAATGTGGAATATCGTTAAGGTACGATCTAAGTTATCCTTAAAACAATTCATTGCGCAGTTCTAAATTATAAGTAACAACCGAGTACCATCTAAATCAACATTTAAAGAACATTACTAAGAAGGTCTAGATATTCGACTGGATTAATAATTAAGAAATATAATTTAAACATTATTTAAATTCTAACTAGTTTGTCAATCATAAACTAGCCATTCATTATAACTCGCCAGATTTTTTTTTACTTAGAAACGAATAAAACATGTACCCATCGCCACATAAAGATGACAAGGCAGGTTAGAAAAATTAAGAAATTGTACTCCTTTCTCTTTTTATTGGATACACTTTATATAGTATCCAATAACATTTAAAAAAATCCCTCCTTTCTCTTTTTAACTCAACCTAGATTTATTAGGTATGGAAATTATATCCTTGATAGATAAGGGTAAGTGTTGCTTGAAACACTCTAGTTATAACAAGATTTATGAATGTGTCAATTCTATTCTTGGATGTAAACGAATTTGGGTATGTACATGTATCAAAGTTTAAGCAAATATATCTTGTAAGGTTTATGGAATAATAGTAACACCAATAAAATATCCTCGTTATCATAAAACTAGATAATTATTGCACATAAATCAAAGTTAGTTGAATAACCCCCAAACCTAAATTTGCCATAAACTGTTGTCATTAAAGTTGCTTCCATAAAGATAGTCGTAAAAATTGCTACCATAATTATGCTACCAAAAAAAGAGCCATAAAGCTTCCCATAAAATTTCTTCCCAGTCGTGACATATGGATGGCTGCAAGTCTGCGTTAATAAAAGATACCAAAAAAAAATGCCATGCCTCCTTTCGCAGGGTTTCTATGATTATGCTGACATGGTCCTATGTCAAGGGTACAGTTTTGGCATTGCCAGAAAAAGAATTTAACAACATCACATCCGGGCATCAAGGCGAAGGTGGACAAAACTTTCAAGCATAAGGGCGACAGAGTAAAAGTGGTCAATCCCAACAAGAGACTTTGATAAAAGAAAATGCTAAATCTGAGGGTGGAACAACACGCTCAGGAAATTTGTTAAATCCCCCAAATCACGGGTAAAGGTGGCCAGCTTTGGCAACGCATTAAAGCAACGGTGGTCAATTAGATTAATTAAAAAAAATGCAGAGAAACAGTCACATGCCGAGGTTGAAAATCACAGGTGGACAGTTGAGGTTATACAACAACGCGTTAGGCAGGGTGCTCATCTGCAGGGATTCGAAATAAGAAATTCCTACAGTCTACGCATCGGGTGTACCATGGGCCATAAAATCATGAACACTACACCCTATGATCTGCAGCCCATTTTCTGAAACAAACTTGCTTCTCTCACAGAGGACATGAAGCTTTCTACCCGCTGCCTCCCTTCGGGAAAAGATCTGTCCTCGGGAAATGAAAGCTCTCGTTGCTACTATAACACCAGTAGATGATAAACCGAAGCAAGCATAATATGATGATAATATTGGATTTTGCATTTAGGCCGCATTCATATAAAAGTTATAGATGAATTTAAAAACGAATGGGTATAAATGACAGTCGTCGATCAATGTGGTTCGATAGTGGATCAATGGTGGTGATATATTTTACCCTACTTAAATCAATGAATGGGTAAAAATGACAACATCTTCAACGAAAGTCTTTCATCTTTACTTTAAATGATGACTATCCCACCTGCCTTCTTAAGGTAGGTAGGTCGATAAGATAATCAGCTTAATTTGTTCAAAATAGATACAACTAATCATCAATATCTTCATACGTATTGATTGAGTGTGTGACTGAGCTACTACAGGAAGTCGCAGGGGATGTCATTAACCCTATCTCTCCTTTACGATTAATCCTGAGTTGTTTAAAGGAGAACGAATGAACCCTCTCTTCCATCAAAGGATAGAAATTTTTACCCATAAATTCTTCACGCTATACAAAAATGTGCAGTAACAAAAAAATAGATCAAATATGAAATAGGGGAGGATCACTGCTACCCACTAGTCCATAAGATGCAAATTTTCACCCATACAGTAATGTAAAGATTTCATTCAAGGGCAATATCAATTCCTGTGTGGCAATAGTAACATTTAAGACAGTGAGAACAGTAAAGCGATAAAGGCAATTTAAAAATTAATAAATTTCAGGGGAGTGCTATTTGTAATTCAAGCTAATCGGGCAGCTAGCAAGGCTAGTAGTGCCTCGTTGGGAAGCCTAGTGCACAAGAGAAGGCATGAGGTAAATTAGGGAAACGTTCTTCATACGACAAACGAATAAGAGAACCAAACATTATTCCGCCAAAATCCTTTAAGGAAAACATTACACAACAAAAAGTAATGCAACAAAAGGGATGCAACACAAACGTTATTCAACCCAATCATGTTACAGCGATGCATTGTACAGGAACTTAATCAAGAGAAATCGTGTTCCAGCCAAGCATTAAGCACCAAGGGTTGAGGGAGATATTATTATCATTGGCTAAAAGATGTAATAATCAAGTAAAAGTTCGTTGTTGTTAATGAAAAACTTCACTGTTAAGAAGCGTAAAACAAAAGTGGGGGTGACAAGCGAATACATAATTCTTGCATTAACTAGAGATAAGGATAACAAGCGAAAATGCAAGAACTGTAGCAGAACGTTATATAAAACTTAACATCAATTTCAATTTTCCAATATACGAATAGATCCAAGGATAAATCCTAATACCATCTACCCAACAGAATTGAAAAGCGTATCGTTGCCTGTTCACCCGCTCCGAGTGACATCCGCGCGCTCCATGCCACTCTCGCTCGCCGATCGTCGAGACCTCACCGATACCTCCCAGCCAATGCTAGGGGTACTCTTCTTCCCCCTTAGCCACCCGAGCCGCAAAGGGGCCACACAGTATCCAAAGGGTACGTCAAGGTCCCAACTCACCTCGCAAGGCCGAGATACCACTCCTCTCCGAGTTGGGAAATCCCAACTCCCTCAAGTAAATCTATCAAGTCAATATTCCTGCAGCATAACGTTACGCTCACAGAAGGTCCCCTTCTTCCTTCTCCTCCCTCTCTTTTATAGAGTTTTCGAACTCCCTTTCCTTCCCTAAACCTCATTTAATTAAAGTTTTAATAAAAAATTCCTAAAAATTCTCCTTCGTACAAGTTTCAACCATCCCCCACGTTTCTCCATTAATTATTTTCTTTAATTAATTAATTGTCTTATTTCCCTCACTCACCTAGAGTTACTCCTAAAATCACTCATAGGTGTCCCTAGATTCCCTTACAGGTTTTAAAGGCTTTCCCTCAAATAAAATTGCTAAATGAGTTTAAAATTAGAAGGTTCTTAAATGCAAATTCTTTACTAAGTTGGCTTCCCTCTTTTTACCATGAGTTCCCCTCTTTCCCTCGTTAGGTTACCTCCTTTTCCTAATTTCCTAATTTTTATATTTCCCTCTTTCCCCTTTTTATTTGAGCTAGAAATGGCAGTTGTGCAAATTAACCTCTTTTTACATTTATTATTAATTTAGTATCTTTTTAAACTAACAAAAAGTTAAAATAATTAATTTCTTCTTTACATTTTATATCCACAGATTTTATTTAATTTTTTACTCTCTTCATTTTACCCAAAAGTTCATGAAGACCAAAATTATTACTTAAGTTGTTTTTATTTTAAATTTTATTATTTTATTTTTATATAGATATTGTCTTAAGGGTAGACAAAATTTTACCCCTAGAGAAGTTTTAGACATAGAACTTAGATTCTGAACTAGGCAACATTTGATTAGGGAAGTTGTTTTAAAATTTCTTAATGTGTTATTTGTCTTAGGGCCATCTAGGTTCATCCCTCTATCATCAACAACGCGACGTGCCCTTCAGGATGCAATAGGTGCTCCAATTGTGCCACTCGCCTCATCTATTCCTTTGCGCGACCTGCCCTTCAGGATGCACTACATGCTCCAAGGGTGCCACTCGCCTCTTGACTTATTGGTAGACATCAATAACCCCTAGAGTCAACACTCTACCAGGTGAACTTGTGGGAGACTAAGGGCTTCTATGGAATAAGGTCGCCGCCTTATTGCGCGCCCCTTAGAACAATCGTGAGTGACTGTCGCAGTCTGCCCTCATGGCATTGTGAGTCCTCTTGAACTAGGTAATCGTTAACCTATAGTTCGATCCAGGGCAGGAGTGTTAGTAGGTTGTGGTAGGGCTGCTGTCCACCCCTCTCCCTCAACATCTTTGGTAGTCGTGTGTGACCCCTTTACTCCATATGTGAGTCTGGTCAGCAAGCTATTGTCAGCCTGCATCATCAACAAATCATGTCAGAACACATCCATATCATATCATCTAATCAGATGTACTAATATCACAGTAAAATAATCAAACCCGAATAGCACACTCCCTGACTCGATCCGGAGTCCAAGGGGTTCCATCGATGAATCTACATGCTCAAGGTCCAAAACCCTGCACACTCAGTAAAACTGAGTCAATAGCACTTGGTATCATATAAATACCATAGACTTGATCTTTGTTTAACAAAATGTAATTATTCCCTCAAAATTGAATTTAAATGAAGAAAAAAAAAGACTAAAAACATGTTTTCAAGCTTTTATATAGTCCTAATAATAAAATAGGTCAATCTTATTAGAAAATAACATTTCAAAAGAAATTATATATAAGTTTTGTATTGTATAATATTATATATATAGTTATAGTGTATTTATATTTTTTTAAAATAGTTATAACAACTTACATAAATAGTGCAGTTATAACTAAATCCACCTTTGAATCTACTAACTCAATACCTAAATCATAGAAAGCATCATCCAAATGACTTGGTATCATATAAATACCATAAACTTGAGCTTTAGTTAACAAAATGTAATTATTTCCTCAAAATTGAATTCAAATAAAGAAAAAAAAGAATAAATACATGTTTTCAAGTTTTTATATAGTCCTAATAATCTTATTAAAAATTAAAATTTCAAAAATAATTATATATATTTTTTGTATTATATATATATATATATATATAGTATTTATATATTTTTTAAATAGTTATAAAAACTTACATAAATAGTGCATTTACAGCTAAATCCACCTTTGAATCTACAAACTCAATATCTAAATCATAGAAAACATCATCCAAATGATTTGGTAGTATATAAATACCATAAACCTGAGCTTTGTTTAACAAAATGTCATTATTTCCTTAAAATTGAATTCAAATAAAAATAAAAAATAAAAAATAAATAAAAACATGTTTTTAAACTTTTATATAGTAATCTTATTAAAAAGTAACATTTCAAAAGAAATTATATATATTTTTATCATATAATATTTTATATAAATAAATATATATATTATTTATATTTTTTTTAATAGTTATAACAACTTACATATTACAGGTTTGAATCTTTTACTTGAACATCAACTAGAAATATTAAAAACACACATAACCATGACATTAAATTTAAATTAAATAGATTTTTATAATATCCTCTTACATTTAAATATTTTCTAATTTAAAAGTTAAAAGAAAGAAAGTTGAAAAGTAAAAAAAATAAAAAAATTGTAAATTGAAAGTTGAAAAATAAAAAAAATAAAAAAATATTTATATATTAAAAGAAATTTGAAAATTATATATATATACTCAAATATTAACCACACGGTGGATATAAATTGAAAGTTAAAAAATAAAGATATATACAGATATTGAACATAGATTATATATATTATATATAAATTGCGGATATTTATAAAAAGCAAGGAAAAAAAATAAAGAAAAATAATAATAAATATTTATATTTTAGTTAAAATATAAAATAAAATAAAATTTATTATATATAGGATATCTATATTATATTTGGTATTTATGTTACATAAATTTATAAATAATTAATAATAATGATGGTGGATATAAATTGAAAGTTAAAAAATAAAGATATATACAAATATTGAACATAGATTATATATATTATATAAAAATTGTGGATATTTATAAAAAGTAAGGAAAAAAAATACAGAAAAATAATAATAAATATTTATATTTTAGTTAAAATATAAAATAAAATAAAAGTTATTATATATAGGATATCTATATTATATTTGGTATTTATGTTACACAAATTTATAAATATTTAATAATAATGATATTTATAAATATTAATTATAAAATAATTAGATTTATATATATTAATAAAATACTAAAATAAAATATTAAAAATAAAAGTTAAGGTAAATACTAAATATATATAAATATATATACTTTGATAAAATTAAAATAAAAAATAATTTAAATATTAATGAATTTAGAAATTTATGAAATAGTGTAGCAAATATTTCTTTGTGATAAATACGAAATTGAAAATATGATAAAAGATACTAAAAATATATCAATTAATTTTGATATTAAAATTTTCGTAAATGATGTTTAAGTTAGATGACTTGATGATATTAGCGTAGTTGTTTTTGTAATGATTAAGAATGAATACGAAATTGAAAATATGATAAAAGATACTAAAAATATATCAAATAATTTTGATAGTAAAATTTTCATAAATGGTGTTTAAGTTAGATAAGTTGATGATATTAGTGTAGTTGTTTTTGTAATGATTAACAATTATATAGTATTAGTACTGTGTACGAGGGATATACAATTATTTACTTAAATGTTACTTAAGTACTTATTACAGTCATTATGATAAAAAAATATTTTAAATATCAATGAATGTATACATTTATGAAACACTGTAAAAAATATTTCTTTAACATTAATATTAAATTGAAAATATGATAAAAGCTATTAAAATATATCAAGTAATTTTGCTATTAAAATATATAAAAGTAATTTTCATATAAAAACACAATATAATAATGATAAAATGTATGAAAATTTAAAAGTAATAAAATATATATATATAAATTAAAAAAAGCATTCAAATTTATAACATAATCATTTATAATTTTTTATTATTTTTTTAATTTCAACATATGTAACCAGTAGATTTAATGGCTAAAATTATATGTTTCCCCTTAAGAGGTCACAGGTTCAAATCCATAGAAGGTTAGAGTATATATATCTTAATAAACTTTACCAGTCAAAAATAGATGATTATTATTATTTTTTTTTGTTTGTTAATTTGTTCGGGACCTGTTGGCTACGCGATTAACCTGTGGCTTCCTTGAGAAACCCTGCCCAAGGGTGAAAAACTCCTCGCTTTTCACCATTGGATCCAACCTCTTTGGGCTAAAATTGAAGGACATGGGGGTGGGCTTTGATCCACTTATGTGTGCATGGGTCACGATACCATCGACCACTACCTCAAGGTGTCCCCATGACTACAGATAAAGCCCTCACGAGAATTGAACCTTGCCCAACTGTATTATTATTATTATAATTATATATCAAAAATCATTAAATGCAATTAAATATATTTAAGAAATCTTATTATCCAAAACATTATTCAAAGGATCAAAAGAAGAAAACCAAAACATTTTCCATTATATATGTAGAGAAATAGACAGTAGGTCAACAACAACCACCGAAAACACATTATCTAATTTCAGGCAATGAAATGGAAAT
>ML788648.1:218110-234784 GCA_009831015.1 Picea engelmannii
TTATGCATTGATTTAAGTGATAGATACAATGAAAAAAACTTTACCATATTCAAGTAGTATTGATTTTAACAATGATATAAACCAAAACAATAGGGTGCATTGATTTCAGTAACAAAACTATGAAAAATGATTGAGTGCATTAATTAATTGAAGAAATGATGCTAACAAAATTTATCTTGTATATTGATTTCAATATCACTATGAAAAATGATTTAGTACATTAATTAATTTAAGAAATGATAATAAGGAAATTGTAACATCCCGCTCTGGCAAACTGAGCGAACTTATTCTTTGAGGACACTTGCTCACAAGTGATCTGGATTATTATGCTATTAAAAATTTTGATTTTGATTATGAGACGTTATGGGTTGATGACATTTTGTTTTACCGCTTTGACATAGACAGGTGCTATTGACTCGATTTTACTGAGTGTGAAGGATTACAGACCTAGTGGATGATGTGGAATCAATGGAACCCCTTGGACTCTGGATCGAGTCAGGAGGTGTGCCATTGGGGTTTGATTATTTTACTGTGACATTAGTGCATCTGATTAGATGATATGATGTGGATATGTTCTTACATGATTTGTTGATGATGCAGGCTGACGATAGCTTTCTAACCAAACTCACATATGGAGTAAAGGGGTCACGCAAGACTACCAGAGATGTGAGGGAGAGGTGTGGACAGTAGCCCTGCCATATCCTACTAGCACTCTCGTCGTGGCTCGAACTATAGGTTAACGATTACCTATTTGGAGAGGACCCACGATGTCATGAGGGCAGGCTGCAACAGTTGCTCACGAAGATTCTAAAGGGCACAGAATAAGGCGGGGGCCTTATTCCTTAGAATCCCTTAGTCTCCCACAAGTTCAATTGGCAGAGTGTTGACTCCAGGGATTATTGATGTCTACCAAATCAGTCAAGATGTAATGAACCTCCTGTTCGTCATGACATCAACCTCTCATAACAAGTGCAATTTTTTATTTTTTTTTCTCTTTGTGTTTGTGTGCGTGTGTACAAGGGTAATAAAGACATTAGACTCTGCGTCACAACACGATGACAAATCATGATGCATGCAACTGCAAAAACAACATAAAGATCTAAGATGCACATCAAGCATCGACAAGCAATGAACGATAGCCAACCGACAAATCAATAAAACTAACTACCCGCTCGTCCTACCCTGCAATGGTTAGGACATCCGAGACACATAAAAAATGCTCAAGTCCAAGTTCCCATCGATTTTAACCATTTAAGGTCTCAAGGATGGAGACTGTTCTGAGGAACAAGGAAGTGTCTACATCCCGCCCGACAACAACAGACCAAGCTTACACGCTAAGGAAAACACCATACATCCCAATGCAACCAAAATTATTTACACAAGATCCAGAACCCTTGCAGTGAGAAAATAATCACATTAAACATTCTTACAACCTAAAACAAACATTAATTAGTAAACAACACACCATCAATGGAAAGCGCCAGTTGAAAATGATTTCACCAAAATCTCGATCAATCGTCGAGTCGAGCTAGTCAATAGTTACTGTCATTTTAATCATCTATTGCGAGCCCAACTTAGTAGATCTAAAATGCGGAATATCGTTAAGGTACGATCTAAGTTATCCTTAAAACAATTCATTGCGCAGTTCTAAATTATAAGTAACAACATAGTACCATCTAAATCAATATTTAAAGAACATTACTAAGCAGGTCTAGATATTCGACTGGATTAATAATTAAGAAATATAAATTAAACATTATTTAAATTCTAACTAGTCTGTTAATCATAAACTAGCCATTCATTATAACTCGCTAGATTTTTTTTTACTTAGAAACGAATGAAGCATGTACCCGTCGCCACATAAAGATGACAAGGCAGGTTAGAAAAATTAAGAAATTGTACTTAGCTTAGAGGACATTACACTTTATATAGTATCCAATAACATTTAAAATAATCCCTCCTTTCTCTTTTTAACTCAACCTAGATTTATTAGGTATGGAAATTATATCCTTCATAGATAAGGGTAAGTGTTGCTTGAACCACTCTAGTTATAACAAGATTTATGAGTGTGTCAATTCTATTCTTGGATGTAAAGGAATTTGGGTATGTACATGTATCAAAGTTTAAGAAAATATATCCTGAAAGGTTTATGGAATAATAGTAACACCACTAAAATCTCCTCTTTATCATAAAACAAAATAATTATTGCACATAAATCAAAGTTAGTTGATTAACCCCCAAACCTAAATTTTCCATAAACTGCTATCTTTAAAGTTGCATCCATAAAGATAGCCGTAAAAATTCCTACCATAATTATGCTACCAAAAAAAAGGGCCATAAATCTTGCCATAAAATTTCTTACCAGTTGCGCCATATGGATGCCTGCAAGTCTGTAATAATAAAAGCTACCAAAAAAAAATGCCATGCCTCCTTTCGCAGGGTTGCTATGATTATGCCGACATGGTCCTATGTCAAGGGTGCAGTTCTGGCATTGCCAAAATAAGAATTTAACGACAACACATACGGGCATCAAGGCGAAGGTGGACGAAACTTTCAAGGATAAGGGCGAGAGAGTAAAAGTGGTCAATCCCAGCAAGAGACTTTGATAAAATAAAACGCTAAATTCGAGGGTGGAACAACACGCTCAGGAAATGTCTTAAACCCCCAAATCATGGGTAAAGGTGGACATATTTGGCAACACATTAGAGCAACAGTGGTCAATTAGATTAATTAAAAAAAACACAAAGAAACAGTCACATGCCGACGTTGAAAAGCATAGGTGGACAGTCGAGGTTATAAAACAATGCGTTAGGGAGGGTGCTCATCTGCTGGGATTGGAAATAAGAAATTCCTACAGTCTACGCATCGGGTGTACTGTGGGCCATAAAATCATGAACACTACACCCTCTGATCTGCAGCCCATTTTCTGAAACAAACTTGCTTCTCTCATAGAGGACATTAAGCTTTCTACTCGGTGCCTCCCTTCGGGAAAAGATCTGTCCTTGGGAAATGAAAGCTCTCGTTGCTACTATGGCACCAGTAGATGCTAAACTAGAGCAAGCACAACATGATGAGAATATTGGATTTTTCATTCAAGCTGCACTCATGTAAAAGGTATAGATGAAGTTAAAAATGAATGGGTATAAATGACAGCCGTCGATCAATGTGGTTTGATACTCGATAAATGGTGGTGATATCTTTTCCCCTACTAAAATAAATGAATGTGTAAAAATGAATCAGCTTCAACGAAAGTCTTTCATCTTTACCTTAAATGATGACTATCTCGCCTGCCTGCTTAAGGTAGGTAGGTCGATAAGCTAATCAGCTTAATTCGCTCAAAGTCGATACAACTAATCATCAATATCTTCGTATGTATTGATTGAGTGTGCGACTGAGCTACTACAGGAAGTCGTAGGGAATGTCATTAACCCTGTCCATCCTTTATGATTAATCCTGAGTTGTTTAAAGGAGAACGAATGAACCCTCTATTCCATCGAAGGATAAAACATTTTACCCATAAATTTTTCACGCTATACAGAAATGCGCAGTAACAAAAAAAGAGATCAAATATAAAATAGGGGAGGATCACTGCTACCCACTAGTCCATAAGATGTAAATTTTCACCCATACCATACCGTAAAGATTGCATTCAAGGGAAGTATCAATTCCTGTGTGGCAATAGTAACATTTAAGACAGTGAGAACAATAAAGTGATAAAGGAAGTTTAAAAATTAATAAATTTTACGGGAGTGCTCTTTGTAATTCAAGCTAATCGGGCAGCTAGCAAGGCCGACAGTGCCTCGTTGGGAAGCCTAGTGCACAGGAAAAAGCATGAGCTAAATTAGGGAAACATTCTTCATGCACAAACAATTAAGAGAACCAAACACTATTCGGCCAAAATCGTTTAAGGAAAACATTACACAGCAAAAAGTAATGTAGCAAAAGGGATGTAGCAAAAACGTTATTCAACCCAATCATGTTACAACGATGCGTTGTACTAGAGCTTAATCAAGAGAAATTGGGTTCCAGCCAAGCATTAAGCACCAAGGGTTGAGGGAGAGATTATTCTCATTGGCTAAAAGATGTACTAATCAAGTAAAAGTTTGTTGTTGTCAAGGAAAAACTTCACTGTCAACATGCATAAAACAAAAGTGGGGGTGTCTATCTCCCAGCTCGCCTCGCAAAGCCGAGCTACCACTCCTCTGCAAGCTGGAAAATCCTAACTCCGACAAGTAAATCAGTCAAGTCAATATTCCTGCAACGTAACGTTACACTCATAGAAGGTCCCCTTCTTCCTTCTCCTCACTCTCTTTTATAGAGTTTTCGAACTCCCTTTCCTTCCCTAAACCTCATTTAATTAAAGTTTTAATAAAAAATTTGATGCAGAACGCACCACCCAGGTACGTCCTCTCTCACAGGACCTTCTTCTTCTCGGCTCAAAGAACTCGAAAGTTCTTCTATTTCCCTTATCAGGAAATCTGCACCCACAACAATCTTTCCCCGAGGTCTCCCCTTTACCACCGGGAGATCAGCTAAATCTCACTATCTCGCGAGTTCGGGACTCAAAGCCTCCAACTCTTCCTTTCAAATCTTGCGATACTCGACCTAGCAGTACGGGTATAGCTCCTTCCACATGCAACCATGGGCTAGGCTTAAATATTAACGCCTCTCGCAACCTCGCAACCTCGCGGGTTGAATCGTCGAGCTTTCACTCTCCTCTCCCGCGAGTCCCCGAGTTGCGAGAATTCAATGGGATGCTGACTCTATCTCTAGCTAACGCGTGTCATCCCGTCGGTCATGCAGTAGCACCTTATACTCTGCCACGCATCCACATGAACCTCGGCTCCTCGCCACTTCGTGACTCGCGAACATTTTGACTTCTCGTAGCAAGATATCGAGGGCTTTGTGCCGCCTTTATTCCACTCGCCGACTCTGCTATGGTCCACACTATCCTCCAGCTGTCGGGATATCACTTTCTCGCAACCTCGCGATCCCCGTGGCCAAATTCTCGAACCTTTTCGTGCGAGGTTCCAATACACGATCCCACGTGCGGATCCAACGGTCCTCCTGCAATCTGGATCCAATGGTTATCCTCCTTCTCACTCCTTGCGACCTCGCGACTTGGAGTACCCAATGTTTTGGCTCTCACCCTGTGAGCTTCCGAGTTCGCGAGATCTCTCGATCTCTCGCCACCTATCCTCCTTAGATGGACGGCTACAAATCTCTCGCCACTTCGCTACTCGCAAAGCTAAGGGACTTCCCTTTCGGTCCTCCAATGTCTGAGTCTGTGAGATGAGAGAATATCCTTACACACGTCCTCCTCAAAAAATGGCTCTGATCTTGTCGGGATATCGTGTCTCGCGATATAATTGTTCTTGCTACACAACCTTTGGAGCTTCAACTCGTGAGTCCCCGATACACGATACCACGTGTAGATCATACGACTCCGGTGATTAGAAATCGATGGCCCTGCCCCTCCTAAGTTTCAAACTCTTCGGACCTTCCCTCCGTAACCTCCTTGCACCTCTGCAAGATCTAACGATCCTCAGAACTTCGCGAAATCTTTTCAGAAGATTTCGATCCTCCGTTTTTTCTTGGGAAATCTATGAAATGAAAAAGAGTATCTCTCCACGATATTCCTTCGCCTTTTCGCCAACCTGTGACACTTCTTCCTAACTTCAAGTCACACTTATCTACGCTGATCTTCAGCGACTTAGAGGCCTACCCTTCCTCAGCTTCTCTAAATTACTCCAACCTCAACGAGGTTCTTTGCACGCACTCCTTGCGGCAAGCCTACGAACACTTCAACTGTTCGAGCTTCCTTGACTCTGCGTATGCCTGTAGTAGTAGTCCTTCAATACTTCTGCTCAGTGTCATAACTGAGACTCTTCTTATCCTGCACACTCCTTGCATGGCTCTAGCAACCTGCGTTCACTCCTGAGTGAATGAGAACAAGAGTTAACTCTCTGAGCCTTCTGTCAACGCACTCCTTGTGGACAACTTCAACTGCACTCATTGCAGGAATCCTTGCTCAAGTAGAGAAACAATTGAAACTCATTCCACTTCCTCTCAGATTTCGAGCTTAACACATGAAATCATACACATAGCATAATAACAAATGCATAACAACAAGTAATATTCATAAGCAGAGCATTCAACACACATACACAGAGAATAACACAACAGCCATGAATCTAAATCAACCTTCTTCTATTAATTCAAGATCTATACATGGGTGTTCTTCTATAGCTCTCTGCTATTCTCTTATTCTCTCTAGTCTCCTAACTCTTCCTGCACTATCAAAAACTACTACAATAATACAACGAGGGTGTCTATATCCGTTTTCCCTCCTGGACTCTAAAACTGTCTAATCTAAGAATTTAATTATATCTACCTCCATCTACCACTATAAATGCCTCTGTCTATCTCAGACGAGAGTGTATGGCACGAGGTATGATTACATTACTACCAAGGAACCTAAATTAAATGATCTCATTTATGTTTAGTGCATGAACTTCAAGGGGAAAATTTAAAAATTCAAAAACTTGCGTTGGACATCTTCCAGCTGTCTTCTGCTTCAACGTTGGTTTTGCTTGTCGTGAGGGATGCTCCCTGCATCATACTTGTCGTGAGGGAAAATTTGCATGGGCTCCTATCCATGAGCTCCTGCACGGTATGTCCATGATTCACAATTTCTATTTCAGTCTCCCAGCTGGCATCTTCAACTGGGTGTCCCTTCCATTTGACCAAATATTCAAAGTATTTTTTCCTTCTGGTTTTCTTACCCACTCGTTTATTCAGTATCTATTCCATCTGTGGCTTCTCTACAACTGGCATCTTCCTCTGCCACTGGACCTCTGGTTGATCATCACTTTCTTCTCCTGCTTCATCAGCTCTATATGGATATAAATCCGAAACATTAAATATCGGAGATATTTCGATCCCATCTGGTAAGCCAATTTCATAAGCATTATGTCCCATTTTATTCAAGACCTTGCATGGCCCAATTTTCTTCATCTTCAGCTTGTTGTATGTTCCTCTCGGGAACCTTTCCTTCCTCAAATGTGCCAGAACAAGATCCCCAACTTCAAACTGAAGTTGTCTCCGATGTTGATCTGTTCTGCGCTTGTGCTCCTGGTTTGACTTCAATAGTCGCTCCTTCACCTGGCTGTGAAGTTCCTTCATCGTTTCAGCAAATTCTCCTATACTAGCACTGCTAGTATCAGTTTGTTCTGAATCCCTCAGTTCAGAAACTCCTCTTCACTGCATTCCATATACAATCTGAAATGGACTTTTTCCTATGCTTCGATTTACTGAATCATTGTAAGAAAACTCTGCCTGTGGTAATATGCTATCCCAGCTGCTATGGTGTTCCATCACCAAACTTCTCAACAAGTCTCCCAGACTTCTGTTGATCACCTCTGTCTGTCCATCCGTCTGAGGATGATAAGTAGAACTAAACATCAAATTAGTTCCTAGATTCTTCCATAATGTTCTCCAGAAATGCCCTATGAATTTTGTGTCTCTGTCTGAAACTATGCTTTTCGGCAATCCATGAAGTCGAACAATCTCCTCGAAAAAAAAAATTGCGATGTGGGTTGCATCGCTGGTCTTCTGGCATGGAATGAAATGTGCCATCTTAGAAAACCTATCAACTACCACAAAGATTGAATCAACACCTCTTTGTGTCCTGGGAAACCCCAACACGAACTCCATGCTAATTTCATCCCACGGCTTCTCAGGTATGGGCAATGGTTGATAAAAACATGCATTCTGCTTTCTTCCCTTTGAATGTTGGCAAATCCTACATCTGTCCACAAACTTCTTGACTTCTGACCGCATCCCTAGCCAAATGTATGACTCTCTCAGCTTTGCAAATGTCTTATCATGGCCAAAATGTTCTGCTAATCCACCACTGTGCTTCTCTTTCAACAAGTTCTCCCTCATGGAGCAATTCATAATACACAGTTGGTTCCCTTTGAACAACAATCCGTCTTGGATCATGTACTCTATCCACTGATTTCTGTCTCTGAGAACTGGATTCTCAGCAACTTCATAAGCTTCCTTAAAGTCTGAATCATCTGCATACATGTCCTTAAGATCATCAAAGCCTAACGTCCCGACTTTGAATTCCTGCATCAACAAATTTTTCCTGCTCAAAGCATCAACCACTTTGTTAGCAGTACCAGAAATATGTTTTATCACAAAAGTGAAATTTTGCATGTATTCAACCCACTTAACATGCCTTTGATTCAACCTTTCCTGTTGAGTTACAAATTGTAATGCATGGTTATCACTATATAAAACAAATTCTTTCAGAATCAAATAGTGTCTCCATTTCTTCAATGCCTGTATGACGGCATAGAATTCTTTATCATACGTGGAGTAATTTTCTTTTGCCTCATTCAACTTCTCGCTGAAATATGAAATTGTCCTATCTTCCTGGCTCAAGACCGCTCCAATTGCAAACCTGCTTGCATCACATTTCACCTGAAATGTCTTTTGAAAATCTGGCAACACCAACACTGGTTGTTCCATAATCTTTCGTTTCAATAAATTGAAACTCTTCTCAGTCTCTTCCATCCAGTGAAAATATTTATGTCTTTTCTTCACTGTATCCATCATTGATGCACTAATTCCACTGAAATTTCTAATGAATTTCTGGTAGAAACTAGCCAGTCCATGAAAACTCCTCACCTCGAAAATATTTCTCGGTGATGGCCAATTCTTGATTACCTCCACCTTATCTGGATCCATCCTCAACTCATTTGCAGATATGACAAACCCCAAATAAATGAGTTATGTCTTCATGAATGAGGACTTCTTCATGTTTATCAACAATTTCTTCATCACAACAGCCAAATGCTTCAAATGTTCAGCCTTTGTCTCGCTGAAAACCAATATGTCATCCAGATATATGATGACAAATTTCTCGATGAACTCCTTCAGGACTTCATTCATCAACCTCATAAAGGTACTTGGTGCATTCGTCAAACCAAATGGCATGACAAGCCATTCATACAAACCTTCATTTGTCTTGAATGTTTTTTTCCATTCGTTACGTTCTCTCATACGAATCTGATGATATCCACTGTTCAAATCTATCTTTGAAAAAAAATTTGCTCCACTTAAGCAATCCATCAAATCATCCATTCTCAGCAATGAGAATCTGTACCTGATAGTTATCTTATTGATGGCTCTCGAATCAGTGCACATCCTCCAGCCTCCGTCTTTCTTCGGACTAAGTATTTTTGGAACATCACACAGACTCAAGCTTTCCCTGACCAAGCCTTTGTCCAACAACTCCTGGACCTGTCTTTTAACCTCTTCATTCTCCTGCGGCGTCAACCTGTATGTGGCTTTATTTGGCAGACTAGCTCCTGGTATGAGGTCTATATGGTGACTCACGCTCCTCATTGGTGGCAACGAATGAGGTAGTTCGTCCACTACAATATCAGCGAACTCTTCCAACAGTTCCTGAACTTCTCCTAGAAAATCATCTACTCTTGTGCTAGTCCGAACAATTCTCGGTTTTCTGACCACAAAGAATTGTGGATCCTCCTTCTTCTTAACTTCTATAAGAAGTTCCTTCCCACTCATGAGAAGTACTGTGTTGTTTACTTCCGGCTTCACCTCTTTATCTTCGATTGGACACAACATGTGAGTCCTCCCATTCTTCTTCAGGGTATAGGTATTTATCCTCCCATCATGAATTACATTTCTATCATATTTCCATGGTCTACCCAACGATAAATGACAGACATCCATAGGAATAACATCACATAAAATCTTATCATTATATCCTCCTATCTTAATGTCAACTAAGCACTGTTTAGTGACATTTACCTGATGTCCTTTCTGTAACCATGAAACTTTGTATGGGCTTGGATGATCAGTTGTCTGCAGCTCCAGTTTTTCTACCATCTCGGTTGAAATGATATTATCTGTGCTTCCACTGTCCACAATGACCTTGCACGCCCAACCCTTGGTCTTGCAAGCAGTCCTAAAAAGATTGTTCCTCTGTGCTGGATTCTCCATCTCCTTCTCCGGCGTCAAAAGGGCTTTTCGCATCACTAGCGACCTCCCGCCTTCAGCGTACTCTGCCTCACAATCTCTCCTTTGTGCCTCGGCGATGTGAGCTTCTCCAGTTTCTTTCTTTTTCTCTAGACATTCGAACGACCTGTGCCCATTCTTTCCACATGTGAAGCATGTGATTACTCCACCTCTTCCTCTTCCTCTACCTCTGGTACGAGGAAACCTATCATTATCAGCATATCCTCCTCTTTGTTCAAATTGTTGTCCTCGCTGCTCAACATATGGTCTTCTCTACGAGGTTCCACCTCATTCAACCTTTCCCTGAGGTTTCTTCCATTCCTCCTTGGGCTTCTGGTATTTATCTTGGGAAACTGCTTTGCCTCTGGGCTGACTTCTGCCTCTGCCCCTCTGACTTTGTTTACGGCTCAGCTTCTCCTCAGCTTTCAGAGCCAATTGGTAAGCATCCTCCACAGTTCAGATGGTCGCCAAATTTAGTTCATCATGAATTTCATACCTCAGGCCATTCATATACCTGGCCACATTTTCGTCATTGCTTTCGCGATGACCTACCCTGATATTCAACCTGTAAAATTCCTCCGTATACTCCTTCACTGTCATCAGCTTCTGTCTCAGGTTCTTCATCCTCCTGAACAGAGAAATTTGATAGTCCCTGGGAATAAATTTCGCCTTCATCTTTGCAATCATCATGTCCCAGCTCTTAATCTTCTGCTTGTCTTGGAAACACTTGTCAGCTTGCAGTTCATCCCACCACAAGGTTGCATGTCCTTTTAATCTTGTGATGGCATGTCTGACCTTTTTATCATCTTCGATATCCTCATAATCGAAATAAGTATCAAGATCTCTAATCCAGTCTAGCAGCTCTTCCACATCCAGACTCCCTTCATAAGCTGGAATGTCCATCTTTGTTTTCGAGCTCATCCGAGCGATAGCCTTAATTAAACACTCATTGGCTGCATCTTCTGCTGGAATTTCTTCTTCTTCATGTCCAGCATCGCCTTCATCCTCAGATTCACTAATATCTCCTGCATCAGCTCTTCGCCTTTCTCTTATCTCCATGTCCTCCATTATGGCACGAAAATTTCTCATTCCTCTCTCCACATTTGGATTTTGTACATGCCTACCTCTTTCTCTGGACATTTCCCTTTCCTCCTCTGGATCGGGTGATTGTCTACCTCTTCTTCTTGGCAGCATGGTGAATTCTCCCTTTTTCTTTTCTATAGAATGTAAAGAAACTTTTCTATGCTCTGATACCACTTGATGCAGAACGCACCACCCAGTCATGTCCTCTCTCATAGGACCTTATTCTTCTCGGCCCAAAGAACTCGAAGGTTATTCTATTTCCCTTATCAGGAAATCTGCACCCACAACAATCTTTCCCCGAGGTCTCCCCTTTACCACCGGGAGATCAGCTAAATCTCACTATCTCGGGAGTTCAGGACTCAAAGCCTCCAACTCTTCCTTTCAAATCTTGCGATACTCGACCTAGCGGTACGGGTATAGCTCCTTCCACATGCAACCATGGGCTAGGCTTAAATATTAGTGCCTCTCGCAACCTCACAACCTAGCAGGTTGAATCTTTGAACTTTCACCCTCCTATCTCGCGAGTCCACGAGTTGCGAGAATTCAACGGGATGCTGAATCTATCTCCAGCCAACGCGTGTCCACTCGTCGGCCGTGTGGTCCCACCTTATACTCTGCCACACATCCACACGAACCTCGACTCCTTGCCACTTCATGACTTGTGAATCCTAACGCCAATATTTCAGGACTTCTCGCAGCGAGATCCCGAGGGCTTTGTGCCACCTGTATTCCACTCGCCAACTTTGCTATGGCCCACACTATCCTCCAGCTGTCAAGATATCTCTTTCTCGCAACCTCGCGATCCCCGTGGCCAAATTCTCGAACATTTTCTTGCGAGGTTCCGATACACGATCCCACGTGCGGATCCAATGGTCCTCCTACGATCTGGATCCAATGGTTATCCTCCTTCTCGCGCCTCGTGACCTCACGACTTGGAGTACCCAATCTTTGGGCTGTCACCCTGCGAACTTCCAAGTTCGCGAGATCTCTCAATCTCTCGCCACCTGTCCTCCTCAGATGGATGGCTACAAATCTCTCGCCACTTCGCTACTTTCTAAGCTAAGGGACTTCCCTTTCGGTCCTCCAATGTTCGAGTCTGCGAGATGAGAGAATCTCCTTACACGCGTCCTCCTCAACGAACAACTTTGATCTTGTCGGGAGTCTCGCGGTATCGCTGTTCTTGCTACACAAACTTTGGAGCTTCAACTCGCGAGTCCCCGATACACGATACCACGTGTAGATCCTATGGCTTGGGTGACTCGAAATTGACGACCCTTCCCCTCCTGAGCTTCAAACTCTTCGGACCTTCCCTCCATAACCTCCTTGCACCTCTGCAAGATCTAACGATCCTCGGAACTGTGCGAAATATTTTCAGAATATTTCTATCATCCGTTTTTTCTTGGGAAATCTATGAAATGAAAAAGAGTATCTCTCCACGAGATTCCTTCACCTTTTTTCCAACCTGCGACACTTCTTCCTGAATTCAAGCCACAGTTATCTACGTTGATCTTCAGTGACTCAGAGGCCTTCCCTTCCTGATCTTTGCTAAATTACTCCAACCTCAACGAGGTTCTTTGCACACACTCCTTGCGGAAAGACTGCAAACACTTCAACTGTTCGAGCTTCCTTGCCTCTGCATATGCCTGTAGCAGCAGTCCTTCAATACTTTTGCTCAGTGTCATGACTGAGACTCTTCTTAGCCTGCACACTCCTTGCATGGCTCTAGCAACCCGCGTTCACTCCTGAGTGAATGAGAACAAGAGTTAACTCTCTGAGCCTTCTGTCAACGCACTCCTTGCGGACAACTTCAACTGCACTCCTTGCAGGAATCCTTGCTCAAGTAGAGAAACAATTGAAAATCATTCCACTTCCTCTCAGATTTCGACCTTAACACATGAAAACATAAACATAGAATAATAACAAATGCATAACAGGAAGTAATATTCATAAGCAGAGCATTCAACACACATACACAGAGAATAACACAACAACCATGAATCTGAATCAACCTTCTTCTATTAATTCAAGATCTATACATGGGTGTTCTTCTACGTCTCTCTGCTATTCTCCTATGCTCTCTAGTCTCCTAACTCCTCCTACACTATCAACAACTACTACAGTAATACAATGAGGGTGTCTATATCCATTTTCCCTCCTGGACTCTAAAACTGTCTAATCTAAGAATTTAATTCTATCTACCTGGATATACCACTATAAATGCCTCTGTCTATCTCATACGAGAGCGTATGGCCTGAGGTATGATTACATTACTACCAAGGTGCCTAAATTAAATGATCTCATTTATGTTTAGCGCATCAACTTCAAGGGGAAAATTTAAAAATTCAAAAACTTGTGCTGGACATCTTCCAACTGTCTTCTGCTTCCACGTTGGTTTTGCTTGTCGTGAGGGATGCTCCTGCATCAAATTTCCTAAAAATTCTCCTTCGTACAAGTGTCAGCCATCCCCCATGTTTCTCCATTAATTATTTTCTTTAATTAATTATTTGTCTTATTTCCCTCACCCACCTAGAGTTACTCCTAAAATCCCTCATAGGTGTCCCTAGATTCCCTTACAGGTTTTAAAGGCTTTCCCTAAAATGAAATTGTTGAATCAGTTTAAAATTAGAAGGTTCTTAAATGCAAATTCTTTACTAAGTTGGCTTCCCGCTTTTTACCATGAGTTCCCCTCTTTCCCTCTTTAGGTTACCCCCTTTCCC
Source organism: Picea engelmannii (assembly GCA_009831015.1). Classification (NCBI taxonomy): domain Eukaryota; kingdom Viridiplantae; phylum Streptophyta; class Pinopsida; order Pinales; family Pinaceae; genus Picea; species Picea engelmannii. The sequence continues at coordinate 231,964 of ML788648.1, forward strand.
TAATTTTCTAATTTTTATATTTCCCTCTTTCCCCTTTTTATTTGAGCTAGAAATGACAGTTGTGCAAATTAACCTCTTTTTACTTTTATTATTAATTTAGTATCTTTTTAAACTATCAAAAAGTTAAAATAATTAATTTCTTCTTTACATTTTATATCCACAGATTTTATTTAATTTCTTACTCTCTTCATTTTACCCAAAAGTTCATGAAGACCAAAATTATTACTTAAGTGGTTTTTATTTTAAATTTTATTATTTTATTTTTATATAGATATTTTCTTAAGGGTAGACACAATTTTACCCCTAGCAAAGTTTTAGATTTAGAACTTCGATTATGAACTAGGCGACATTTGATTAGGGAAGTTGTTTTAAAATTTCTTAATGTATTATTTGTCTTAGGGCCATCTAGGTTTATCCCTCTATCATCATCAACATGAAGTGCCCTTCACGACGAACTATGTGCTCCAAGGGTGCCAATCACCTCATCTGTTCCTTTGAGCGACATGCCCTTCAGGACGCACTACGTGCTCCAAGGGTGCCACTCGCCTCTTGACTAATTAGTAGACATCAATAACCCTTGGAGTCAACACTCCGCCAGATGAACTTGTGGGAGACTAAGGGCTTCTAAGGAATAAGGCCCCCGCCTTATTGCGCGCCCCTTAGAATCATCATGAGTGATTGTCGCAGTCTCGAACTAGGTAATCATCAACCTACAGTTCAATCCATGGTGGGAGTGCGAGTAGGCTATGGCAGGGCTGTTGTCCACCCCTCTCCATCCACATCTCTGGTAGTCGTGTGTGTCCCCTTTACTCCATATGTGAGTCTGGTCGGCAAGGTATCGTCAGCCTGCATCATCAACAAATCATGTTAGAACACATCCACATCATATCATCTAATCATATGTGCTAATATCATAGTAAAACAATCAAATCCTAATAGCAGACTCCCTAACTCGATCCAAAGTCCAAGGGGTTCAATCGATGACTCTGCATCCTCAAGGTCCAAAACCCGGCACACTCAGTAAAACCGAGTCAATAGAACCTATCTATGTCAATGTAGTAAATCAACATGTCATCTTCCCATAACACATCATAATCAAAGTCAAATGTTTTAATAGCATAATAATCTAGATCACTTTCGAGCAAGTGTCCTCGAAGAATAAGTTCGCTCAGTGTGCCAGAGCGGGATGTTACATACACCCCCTTTTCATCTAAACTTTGTCCCGAACTTTCACAGTATAAATGCCGAAATAAGTGTATCACAGTATCGTATGTCTATCTATCAAAAAAAAAAGGAAACTACTGGTGCATATCATATGCGTCCTCCTAGGTCGCTGAGTGCGGACTATAATTGTCTGACTGGACCTTGACCTGATCTACCATTCGATGTCGTAGTTGTTCAACATGATGATCCAAGATGTGAACCAGCTCATTCGTGAGTGCCCCCTCATCCGATACCTACGAGGAACTCATGTCAATAATATGTGTAGGATCACTAATATAATGTCTCAAAACAGATACATGAAAAACATCGTGCATACGCCTCAAGGAATCAGGCAAGGCTAGTCGATAGGCCACGAGCCCCTTTCTCTCGACAATCTCGAAAGCTCCCATTAACCTAAGAGAGAGTTTAGATCCCTTCCCCAAACTTGATCAAACTTTTATGCGGTTTAACCCGCAAGAAGACTCAATTACCGACCTCGTAACTATGGTCGACACGACGCGCGTCGATATAATTCTTCTATCGATTTTGCACTTCTTTAATCCTTTGTCTTATGGTTTTCATTTCCTCTTCCAATTCTTGGATCGCTTCTAGTCCCACCAGGACCGTATCCTCAAGCCAATCCCAACTCAAGGGCATTCGACATGGTTTCCCATAAAGAAACTCAAAAGGCACCATCTTAATGGTGCTCTGGTAACTGTTGTTGTAAGCAAACTCTACTAGTGGCAAGAATTCTACCCAATGCTTTTGTTGGTCCATCACGTACATGCGCAACATGTCCTCCAAGGTTTGATTAGTTCGTTTAGTTTTCCCATCAGTCTCTGTGTGATACGCAGTACTAAAGTTAATTTTGGTTCCCAAGGCCTCTTGGAAGCTCGTCCAAAATCGTCCAGTAAACACCGATCCTCGATCGGATATAATCTTCTTAGGTATGCCATGCAGCCTCACAATCTCACTGATGAACACTCTAGCTATGTCAGGTGCCTGATACATCGTACGCACAGGAATAAAGTGAGCACTCTTTGTTAGGGTGTCTACCACTACGAAAATCGAGTCATGTCTCGTCACCGTCAGTGGTTATCCAACAATAAAATCCATCGAAATAACCTCCCATTTCGATTCTGGAATGGCATGTGGTTGAAGTAATCATGATGGATGTCTATGTTCAGCATTTACCCACTGACACTCTAGACATATGGCCACATAGTTGGCTATGTAGGTCTTCATTCCCTTCTATAAGAATAAGAGTTTAAGGTCTGCCCTCATCTTCGTGACTCCCGGGTGAGCCATGTAAACTACGGTACACAAATCCGACTTTTAAACCTCAATAAACCATTGCTATTAAATAAAAATCCCTCATATCATGGTACCATTATTGTGTTTTGTCTGATAAAACCCTCGAACTCTTTGTACCAGTCGTCATCACGCTGTAAACTTAGAATCTTTTCACGTAGATTCATCTGTAACGACCCTAATTAAACAAATGCTTAAAGATTATAAATCAAAATTAATTAAAAGAAAATGATTGTGATTAACTAAGTAATACTCTAACTACAGACCACATTTAATGACCTGAGAAATAAAATTTAAAAGATCAATG